>JAVSBS010027021.1:0-26154 GCA_033124195.1 Coracias cyanogaster | reverse complement strand
GAGGGAGAGGGGAAGGAAAGGGGGGGTGATAGAGTGGCTTGGTGGGCACCTGGCGCTCAGCCAAGGTTAACCCACCGCACATGCTCTAGGTGACAAACATTATATGAAGACAACTCAAAGACTCAAACAATTTTGTCGTGCAGAAGTTTGGTAGAAGCTTCTTGAAACTCCTTTTTTCCTGTGCTGATGGTGGGTCTGCATTTTCCAGTCTTCTACAAAAGTGGAAATTCCAAAATGCTCATGGAAAAGTTTTACTTGTGGTCTATGACCAAGCCATAGGCATAAAGTACTGGAAACATTGTCAGAGCATTTTACACGTCAGCCTTACTCTTGGCAAAGAGTAGCAATATTTATTTATTTATTGCCTAGTCTGGCTCAAGCATTTAAGTGGAAGGACCAGAACTTCCCAGACATTTTTTTATAGTATTTTTTCTATTTCATAAATATGAGAGTTTGTATTTGTGATTGTCAGCATATCCTTCTGCACTCTGTACTGGTTCAGTGTTCACTTAACAAATCACTCAATAAAACACCTTCCAAATTTCTGAACTAGTTTTGCTTTCTACCCCATTGTAAATGAAAAGCTTTCAGAAATTGTTTGTGGAAGAGGCCCTGTCTGTCCTTCGGGGGTTTTTTCACTAGGGAAATTTGGTCATGTAGTATGTGGATTATGGTGTTGGGTTTTTTTAGTTTTCATTGTTCTTGTGTTCATTCGACTCGAGTCTGAACCTCAGCACTATTCTGTTGTCACAAACTTCCTTTGGTTAACTTCAAACTTGTGAAACTTCGGTAGGTGTGGAAAAGGACTCAGTACTTTAGGTTTAGGGAGGAGTAAAAGGTTTTATAGTTCCTTTAGTTTGCCAAAGACTGTTTAGGATTACTGATACATCCCAAAAGAGGAAATAAAAATGGTTTATACAAAACATTCTCCCCTGTTGAATTTGTGCTCAAGACATCTTGTAGCAGAGCTTTGCACCCCCTACAGTGCAAGACAGAGAGAAAGAGTGAAAGGATGGCATGAATGCAAAAGAGTGTTTGATCTAGTATTTCTTTTTTTTTTAATTATGAACCCTGAGTCCCCACTGCAATTTGCTTGCTCTTCCATGGTATCAGCCATTTTACACTCATATTCTTCAGAAGGATACTTTTTTCTTTAAAAGTTAACAAGAATTAATTTAAATTTTATCATTAGCACACCACAATGAAATGTGCAGTTTCTACAAGGCATTTATGGACATGTTCGCTTTTTTGGGTGGTCTTTCCAAATTCAGCATCACATATATTATGAATAAAGAGCGGTCTCTCATTTAAGGCTTAGACATTTAACCATATATTCAACTCACCGGCAATGTGGGTGCTAGTTAGATGCTCACATGCAAAATTAATGCAAAGTTAAACATTTAAATGTGGATTCAGCTTTGGATTTCCTCTCACCCTTAGTATCTATCAATTCACCGGCAACTTTAAACTTAGAAATAGGGTTGGTGTCTCACAAACCATACATTTATTATAAAGGCCTTTTAGGAAGTCCAGATACTTGGTTCCATCCAGCTTTTTGAATGCCCGCCTTGACTGATGTTATTACTAACTGCAGTCCTTTGGCATTGAAAGGCTCAGTCACTTCCCTGCCAAAATACGTAACAAGGAGGAAAGGAGGATTTGCTGCTAGTAAGTGAAATAAGTTTGACAATATTTCTCAACACTGTGAGGAATAAGAATAGTACAATGGACCGTTAAAGGAGAGTGGCATCACACCTGGAATATGCTGTGATTTTCCTTCACCTTTAGCTCAACTCAGCACAGCTCAACCCTTCTGAAGTATTTTGATATCTTAACCTGCCATACTACTATGATGACCCTCATGAAAGCCTGGTAGACAACACACTGTCAGGTATTCACGTGTATCAGAGGTTGGATCTGATAAGAACTTTCTTATGCTATGGCATTAGTGAGCCTTTTCTCTTTCAAATCTAATTTACTGTGACTTAACACAAGCTATCCACACTATGCCACAGTTCCTTGTGGCTCTTTCCCCTGTGCTTGAATTCCGTCCTCCTAATCTGGTGTAGAAGATGACACAAATAAGACAAGCTCATCAGGGTGCTGTAAGCAGCCTCACTGCAGTATTAGCTCAATCAGTTAGACCACATCTTGAAATGCAACTTAGATTGTTTCCTTCTGTCCCTGCCGAACTTCTTATTTGCAAGTTTTGGAACTGACATTGTGGTAACATTGTCTTGTCTACTTCATTGCTTTAAAGTGTTCCCAACTCTTTACTTAATAGGACACTATTAAAATATTACCTTGATCCATTCTTAATTAGATCTCAGTTAGCTGAAATTTTTTTAATGCATGAACTTTTCTCAGAATTATTTTTCTTTGATAGTTGCCATACCACTGCTGCTTTATTTTTACCTTTTAATGCACATTTTTCTGAAACATTAGTGTGATAATATTCCATGCTGGACATAGTTGAGAATTTTGCTGTTTTCTACAGAGGAACTAAGGTTTCATATTTACCTTGAAACTTCATAAAATTAGGCTGATTTTAACAGAATCACAGAATCATTCTGGTTGGAAAAGACCTTTAAGATCATTGAGTCCAACCACTAACCTAACTCTACCACATCCACCACTGAACCCTGTCCCCCGGCCCCAGATCTTCATGTCCTTTAAACAGCACCAGGGATAGAGATTCAGCCACCTCCCTGGACAGCCTGGTCCAGTGCCTGACAACCCTTACACCATGTGTCTGAGGGCATGGTCCAAATGTTTCTTGAATATTGTCAGGTTTGGTGCCACTACAGCTTCCCTGGGGAGCCTGTTCCAGTGCTCCACTACCCTCTGGGTGAAGAACCTCCTCTCAATGTCCAACCTAAACCTCCCCTGGCACATCTTCCTATCATTCCCTCAGGTCCTATCATTGGTCACAAGAGAGAAGAGATCAGCACCTGCTCCTCCCCCTTCCCTAGTGAGGTAGCAGTAAGCTGTGATGAGGTCTCTCTTCAGACTCCTCTTCTACAGGCTGAACAGATCGAGTGACTTTAGCCACTCCTCATACAGCATCAGGCCTCATTGACTTATAGGGATCCAGCTGGAGCAGCAAATCCTGCACAAGTTCAGGGTTGATTGGGAGATTATCATTTGTACGGTCAAGGTTCTCTATCCCAGGGCTCTGGAGGTGCCCAAGCCCTTCATCAGTGTTGAAGACAGAGGCAAAGAAGGCATTAGATGTCTCTACTTTGCCTATATCCCTGTTTATGAGGTGTCCATGATCATCAAGTAATGGGTGAATGTTGTTTCTGGCCTGCCTTTTGCTATTAACATATTTTAAAAAGCCCTTTTTATTATCCTTCTCAATGCAGTCCAGCTTCAACTCTCGTTGAGCTTTAGCCACATGGACTTCTGCCCTACAGTGGTGAATAGCATCCCTATATTGCTCCCATGTCATCTGTCCTTTGCACTGGCCATACACCTTCCTTTTTTGCCTTAGTTCAAGTAGGAGATCACTGCTTAGCCAGGGTGGCCTTCTACCTTGCCTGCTTGACTTCTAGCATTTTGGAATTGCCTGGCCCTGTGCTCTTATGAGGTGGTGCTTAAAAAGTGACCAGCACTGATGGGCCCCAGCACTCTCAAAAGCTTTTTCCCAGGAGACCTTAGTAAGCAGTTCCCTAAGCAACCTGAAGTTTGTTTTCCTCATATCCAGAGTTGAGAGCTTGCTGTTGGTTTTCCTCCTGATACCATAGATGTTAAACTCGACTTCTTCATGGTCACTGTGGCCAAGGCAGCCTCAGATTGCCACCTCACCCATGAGACCTTCTCTGTTTAGAAGTAACAAATCAAGGAAGGCACCTTTCCTGGTTGGTTCTCTCAGCACCTGTACAACAAAGTTGTTGTCCGGATAGTTTAGAAATCTTCTGGACCTGTTTGTACCAGCTGAGTGGTACTCCCAGTTGATATCTGGCAAATTGAAGTCCCCCGTGAGCACAAGGGCAGATGATTTGGAGGCATCCCCTAGTTCCTTAAAGAATGACTCATCAGTTTCATCATCCTGATTGGGTGGCCTATAGAAAACTCCCAGGATGACATATATTTTAATTGTTTGTCTCTTAATCCTTATCCAGAGGCTCTCAACTATGCTGTTGTGGTCGGGTGCAGATGTCCGTACTGCCTCCCAAAGGGGGAGGGGATCGAGGGTAAAGGTCGGTCTCCCACATATGCCATCACCAACTACAAGCTCTCCACATTCCAGCCCTTCCACTACACACAATACCACCTCCCCGCCCCTCCTGCCTCATCACTTTGTGAAAGGTAGAGCATATTCTTTATGACTTTCATTATATCCTTATATTGCAAGGCCATCAAATTACTTTTTTTCTGAATTTTTCATTCTTTTGAGCTCTTATATGGACATGTCTAAGGGTTTTTCCTACATCTTTAATTGTTATTGCTAGTCCTGGGCCACAGGTCCTTTTCAATATACATTTTGACACTTGCCTGCTTCATTCAGTCTGTGTGTATTGCCAAAACACAGAGGCTGCCTGGAGAGGTGCTCAGTGAGGTTGTGGTGTCTCCATCCTCGGCGTTATTGAAAACTTGACTGGAAACAGCCCTGAACAGCCTGGTCTTCATGGAGTTGGACTAAATGATCTCCATAGGTACCTGTCAACCTCAAGCACTCCATGATTCTGTGAAAATATGAGCAACAATTTCCTTTCCCACCTGACAGCACTTCCTGTTCCTTCTGTCTCCTAGAATTCAGTTGGGCGCTCACTGGATCTTCTGTGAAGGTTGTTCTCTAAATTTAATGTGGCCTTTGATATTCTATTTGTTTCCCTGTTCTAGCTGTGTAAGAAATGTTATGTACAAATTTAGACTACATCATTACTACTTTCTGTAAAAAAAATTGCTGTCCTATGAAATCTGAGCATTTAGGCAATATTCAGGGCTTTGCATGGCTTTGGGTTGGGGTTTTTTTCCCCAGTAAAGAGAGCATGATTTCATGAGACAGAAATTTCTTTAACACAATCTGGTCTATTTACAATGAATACTAAGTCCCATTTGCTTGGAAAAGAAGAGGTAGATGGAGACTTTTTCCTTGCTCAGATTTTCCAAGTCTTCAGTCTTTCTCTTTTAGCACTTTCACAGTGCCACACTTACTTTTCCCAGACTTTAATGTCTATCTGCTTCTGACAAAGCAGCCAGTTTAAAACCAAAAATGCCCAGTTTTGTACTCTCATCAGTTTGTGGAGACAGCTCCACCCATGTTACTCAACCTCTGCCGAGACATTGCCCAAATCTGGAGCTCTGGCTTTGAGGGTGCCAGTTGTCTTATTCTGTGTAGGAGCTCAACAGCTTCTTCCATTTGGCCAAAATGAAGAACAATTCACATATTCACAGCTTATAAACATATAACCTGGCAGTTCTCCAACACATCTCCATGATTAGTATATGAAAGATGTAGGCTGACAGGTATAAAGCTGACATTTAATTTAGCTCCAAGAGAGATGTTCACAGTGCTTTATTTTCCAGTGGAAAAGTTAAACATTTCAATCATGCACAGCTGATGAATGAATACCACCTCTGACCCCCAAAAGCAAACACCTCCGCCAGTCATTAAAAAAATACACAAAAGACAGCTAAGTCCTAATTTTTTGTTCAGATTTTATTGTGTGAATTAAAAAATTGCACACACACTTCACAAATCAAAAGAGAAAAAGTGTGATAATTAAACATTCTAGTTTGGCAATCAAGGTTCTTAAAAGCATGATGAGTGTCAACAGTTACAAGTTCTTTTGGACTGATATTGCAGCTCCCATTCTGTGGAAACAGCTGTCATTATAGGCATTGTATTGAATCATGAAAGGAAGAAATGAACTCTGAAGAAATATTGATTCTCTCTGGAAAATTGCAGAGGTTTCCTTTTCTCCCAAACAGAAATAAACTAGCAAAAACACAGTTGGCTCAAAAGAGATCCCATTTTTTGGAAGTAAATCTTGCATTTCACATAACACTGGACTGACACCTCACCACAAGGTCTGCAATGCCAGAAAAGAGGTCTGTTGACTTTTCCAAGGAGAATGAAAATGCACTTCCAAATGACACTATACCTCCTTTTCACCACATATAACATATGTTCTCATGTCTATTAATAATATTCAAATTAACCTATTATATTAATGGCAAATATTTATGTAGGCTTGCACCCCAAATATCTTTACTTTTACAATTAGCCTGAACTATTTTCCAGGGTAGACATGAGATATATTATTCATCTTTCCCACATAAGTCACTACATATGTAAAACATCACCGGAGGTTCATTCCTTTCTTCAAGCTGACTTTCTCTGCCTCTCCACATTAGTTTGGCTATTCTAGCACTTCTAAAACACTCCATATGTTGATGAATAAACCATCATTTCCCACTTGTAATGAGATTACTCAGTCCTTGGAAGCAGATTTGTTAGCTAGTTATTTCATGTCTAATCACCGCCTTACTTTCCATGAAGAGAATGAACAGGCACAGATTGCTTTTGAGAGCTTGGGGTCCTAAATATTTGAGTTACATCTACATAGACTTGTTATTTGGAAGGGAAGAGAAAGGAAACGATAAAAGGCCAGGGGGAGCGGTTTTTACAATCCCAGGCTAATAAATATGAAGAGTCAGTCAATGGACTTTCTGCACATGCTTTACAGTTTTTACACAGGCTGAATACACCTTCACCTTGTATTTGTCCAGCAAAGATGTCATCTGTTATGAATAAATGATGGGTGGGAACAGAAAAATGCAATGGAGGGAATATCCTACAACAGTGTAATAAACACGCCTTGTAGTAACTGTGTGGTGAGAGAGACTTTGTGTGAGGTAGAAACCACATTTCTACCAGATGGCATGGGCAGCTGTCCTGGAAGAGGAAGGATATGATGGGGCCCAGCTGTAACTCTTAGACTCCCAAGTATCACTCTGATTCCAGAACCATATAAGAGACAGTTTTGGGAAAACTAAAATTCAAATCATCTACCTCCTTTCCTGCCTATAGTCCAGGGTAAAATTCAGAGGGAAGATCCAGGCAGAGACTTCAGCTAAAATGATATCTCCAGATGTTGCCTAAGGAGGGTTCTTTGTACATTTCAGGAACTTCTAACCTCAGGGACATTTGGACCTGTAATGACCATACACTGACTCACCTCCACCTAAGCCACAGCTGCCTCTCCCCTTATCCTGTTTCATTACTCCCTGTTCCTTCCAATGTCCGTTTTCTCCTTATCTTTCCTTCTGCTTAGTTTTTTTCCTCCAAAGTATCACACCCTGCCTGACACTGCCACCAGCCTGAGGTCTGCTGCCACTCCAGGGATCATGGTTGTGGTGTCAAATCCATTCACGAGTCTATCTTGCCTGTTTCTAGTAGATGCTTTTTTTGCAGCTATTTGCAGCTGTGATTATTCTAGCGCTCCATTCTAGGTTGATGCTAACGTATAGTCATTCTCCATGGCTAACACATAAATAAAGACTCAACAAAAAAGAAACAAATCCTTTTTCCAGTTCCAGAGTCCCCTTGGGTGTCTTGTTGTATGGCTAGTGCAGTTAGGTGTGATGAAATAATTGAAAAGATAGTGTTCCAAGCATAATTCTTAATGTGGAAAGTCACTTTCCACCATTTCCCTCCTCTTAACAGATTAGTTGTGCCAGGTCTGGGGAGTTATTACTAGAAGTTATCATTTAGTTCAGAATCTCTTACTGGTTGGGAAGAAGTAGTATATTTGAATATAAGCAAATGAACTGTAAATATTTTTTAACCATGGAAACCTTGGTTTAGTGGTGACTTCACTCTTACAGAACAGTCTAGTGATATTCTCAGTTTTCAAGGAAAGGATATATTAACCAAAAGATCCAGGGAATGCTATTGGGATTTATAGGGCTCACTGGCTGAGGCACCTCTCACACAGTGCCCCTGTTGCCAAGTTACATGAGAAAAGCAGTATAAAGCTACACTGCTAAAATAGTGTGCAATTATAGTGCCTGGTATGCTTGATGCTATCACTTTGATTCAATACATTAGTATATTTGAGAGTAAAACTAGAAAATGAAATGGAGAAAATGAACAGTTCTGGGCATTCTACCAGACTCCAACCACTTGCACATTTTGGTTTTCCAAATAAAGGCCAGACCCCCAACTCAGCATAGGTGGAGAAGATTTGGAAGAGAGGTGCTTTTATGCATCTTAGGAATCAGAGAAGCCTCAAGTCTGCTGTATTGTGGGTGCCTGTAGCACTGCCCTACCTGAGGTTCAAACCTGCAGTTTTCTGAGAAGTAGGAACTTTCAGAGAACTCTGGCATTTTGCAGTATTTATGCAGACCTGGGCAAAGCTGCAGAACATGGTGTAAGCATTCTGGACTATGAGATACTTGTAAGCTCAGTGTTTAATATGGCTTTGGCAAAGCAGTACCTGCAAGTACCATGTATTGTATACTTCATTGTGAGCACTTCACAAAAGTTGCTAAGCATATAATAGAAAGAGTGGATGCACTGAAATTGTATCTAAATATGACAAAACTTTAATTAATCTGCAGTTGTCAACAACCAGAACATCAAATATTAATTACTCCAAAGCATTTGATGTGAAAACAAAATTAGCCAAAAGCAACCAAATTCACTACTGCCCTGTAGCAAGAGAAACTGGAGCTGATGTGCCTTCATTCAAGGTTCCTTTCTTCCCCTTTCCACTCTACTAAAATTTCCTCACCAAAATCCCTGGCATCTTTCTCTTAGTGGACCTCTGCTCAATCACATCATGCTTGTCATGGGAGGGCCACGATGTTATATTCCCTTATCATTATCTCTTCACATTAAATGATTGCTAGCATCTTAAATAATGGAACCTGACTTCCTTAATTTTCCCATCTATCTTATTATTTTTAGTCTCACAACATCTGAAAATCCTAGACTACAGCAATCAACTTTAACATGTTACTTTGTTCCAAAAGCCAAGCTGTGACCAAGTTTTCCCTGTATAGTGTTTGTGCCCAGATTCTTCTGCTTCCAGCATGTTAAACTTAAAGTAATAAATATAATTACTGTTAGATACACACTCCAACCATCACCTGGGAAATAAATATAGTATCTCCTATATCTCACATATACTTACTTAAAATAATTTTCCCTGTAGAAACATGTCCACTTTCAGGGTATGAATTGTTTCTAATACAAAAAAACTGAGAAAACTGTTGAAAATTATCCTGTAGCTGTGGCTGAAAAATTTGTTTTTCATACATATGGATATGGCAGATGGGAATTCCAGAGTTTTCTGAAAACAAAATTCGAGATTTGAATGATAGATGGTTTGTGCATTATTGCAAAGAACATGGGCTAAACTGAGTGGCATGTAAGCTTTTTTTATTAAACTGGAATATCAGCAGCTGTAGGATACATTCTTGGTTTTGCTTTGGGAAAAGAGGGTTATCTTCTTTTAATTAGCAGTGACAGCATGTAGAGAGCACTGGAGAGATTTGCTCTGTGCCAAAAATTATAGGGCATGTGCAGTCTGAACTTTTAGAAATTTAAACAGAAATGGATAGTGTTAAGGGCAAAGTTTACTAAGGGGACAAGACCAGAAATTCGTGCGATGGTGGCTACAGCTGAAAAACCAACATGGGAAGTTCCCACCCCTTGTGTACTGCCTTTGGTCATTAGTTCCTCTCCTGTGCTATCTCTTTAGTTGTAGAGTTACAACTGGTCATAGCGCTAAGCCATCAAATAGCTCATAGAAACCACCACAAACAGCTTTTCAGAAATGAGAAAATGCTTTGTATTCTTTAGTTTAGGGGTGCAGAGAAGTGACCACAGGGGACGTTCATATTGACTTTCCTGTCATGGCCAGCACCCTATCTGCCTATACATATAGAAAGTCCACCAAGCAACATACAGAAGTTGCTTAGTTACCTGAGAATATGCTTTGTCTGTGCAAAGACAGCTTTGGCCGAAATCACTTCTAAAAATTTATGCCAAAACTCAACTGTCACTTAGAAAAATGTATTCCAGTGTCTCTGAGGAACCTAGCCTGCTTAGGTATGCTCTGAGCAAACATGAGAGAGATTGTTGAGTCCAACAAGAAGTTAGAAGTTTAGCCTTTTCCTTTTTTTTTTTTTTTGGCAATCCTGAAGTGGAAGACTTATATTTATGCTCTTCAGTTTGATAGGATTCAAAATTACTTACCTTAAAGCTTAAAGCTTTGCCCAACCAGAAAGACTGAGTTGGAGATACTCTTGCTTTTCAGTAAAATATTTTTAGTGTATTGGGGAAGTTGTGGTGGGTGGGTCTGAGATCTTAGTGAGTGCAAGTACCTCTGAGAAGATCACTCACCTTCTCAGGGAGACAAGGTCCCTTTTCTGCATGTCTATGTTAAAAGTGTACAGTAGTTCCTGGATGTAGAAACCAGTATCTGCCACACACCTAGATTATCATCCTCACTGCCTCCTCCAAAGGACTGGTAGGGGACACGTTACTACTTCTTTAGGTCATCATGCTAGGCTTAGTCGTGGAATCTGGTAGAGTCCCAGGAATGAATATCAATCCTCTATTATTTAAGATGCATACTACAAGCTACAGTAATAGACATACAGAATTCTAATTATTCTATCTGAACTAAGCAGCTTAAATATTTCCATTTTATGAGAGGGATTCTTTGGCAAACTTAGCTGCTGGAATTCCAATGTCAGCTATTTTTTACAAAAAATAAAATACTTCTGGATATAGTTTTGAAAGACTCAAGAAGACTTTTGGCTTGGCATTTTTTCCTTTATCCTACAGCTTGCAAAGATAGTTTGAAGTACATTTTAAAGTATCATTATTTTAATGTCATTCAACAGTGTAAGCAATGTGCCTGGATACTTATGGCTACATAGTAACAGAGCTATACAAGAGGGAAAAAATGAAACCATGGTAACAATGCTACTCAGAAATAACACAGATTGGAATAATCAGTTTTGGATGGAAGAATACTGCAGAAATTATGCAATTCATAGATAGGCTAGTATACTATCTGCCAGCAGGCAGCTTTTCCCAAATCTGTGCAGATACGTGGTTGCTGTCATTATGACCAGTAAAACCCTTTGACAAGAAGCACTAAAAAAAAAGAAAAGAAGAATTCTAGTATTTTATTAATTACTGCAAGAGTAATGTCCTCATATTTACTTCACTTAATGCTTATAGAAAAGTTCATTTTTGGATATTTGAAAATAAATTTTAAAATTACTCTTTTGATAGAAAGGCAGAACAACTAGATTGGATATTTTTCAGATGCTGTCATTTTAAAGCAGTATTTGAAGCCTAAACTTTAGATGGCTAATTTAGGTATAATATGTTAAGAAAGTAGTCAAAAAGGTTAGTAAATGCAAGAAAACTGAATACTATTGAGCAACCTAATACCCAGCTCTTCCAATCCATTTAGCAAGAATGGCACTTGTAGCTCACAGAAGAGGAAATGGTACTTGGTAGCATAAGTTGTAAATTAATTAAAAATACAAAGAGTAAGTTAATAATGAATGCGTGATTGTCTGCCTGTTTATGAATCTTTTCCTCATTTTCACTTCTTTTTCCCAGTTCCTGTGCAATCCCCAACATGATTGTTTGGAAACATTTTATTGGACTTTTAGACAGAATAAAGATCTCTGACATTAACATATAATGTTCTTCATGTGACAGATGTTTTTTAAGCACAGCTTTTGTAATTGTTTTCATACTGGTACATGTGAAAGAGGGCAGTAGATGATTCCTCCTGTGCTCCCGGAGAAAAAAAGGAAAGAGATGTAAAGATTGAATTTTCAAAGGGGATTGTTTCTTCTTTATAGATGCTTTTACTTAGTTTTATATTCTTCACTTAACCATGTAGCATCCACAAGTCTTTTGAAGTCAGCTGGTAGCAGTAAGAGCTTAGCACCTTGGAAATTCTTGTCTTTGAGCATCTAAGGATTTCTTGAGCTTTTAGAGAGTACCCTTCTCTACTAGCAGCTTTCCTTATTTCCTCACAGCTTTGGAGAATGGTGCTCTGCCACATGGCAGCTACTTCCTCCTCTTCCTCAGACCAAAGGCTTTTTAATGGGCTCAAATTCAGACTTTGCTAGTTTGAGATCAAGTAAAAAGGAATTCCTCGCTTATCTGTTCCCTTTTGAGAACCTGCAGTTCTGCAACTCCATATAAGCTCTTAAAAACAGCAGTAGACACCTCCCTCTGTCTTCAGTATAAAAAAAAAACCTCTGCAAACCCTGCTGTCTGATGATAGTGCAGCATCTGAACCACAGTGTTATTTAGCTTCTTTAAGAGTTGAAATGCTGTGTAAGTAGCGAGAACAGTACATTTTTCGTTTGGCTTTGGATAATACCAGGTTTACAAAGAACTTCTGCCTATGCTGCTGTCTTCACTGGACTTTCTTCTTTAATGTCTACCGACTGGCTTGAGGTCTGACTACTAATATGCAGGAATCAGCTGAAAGTTTCATTTGAAACAATCTTTTTGTCTAAAGATATCATGTTACTCCTTAGAGAGTGTTTTCTCATATGCTCTTCAAAGTGCAGCTGCTCCAACATCTAAGTTATTCAAAACAATTAACATTGTACCCATGCTATTGAGACACAAAATGTCTTTATACTTCATCAGGAAATATTTTAAACCAATAAACAGATGGAACATTTATAGTTAAGGATGCCAATTTGTTCTCAGCTGACTTTTTTTAAACAAAATACTAAGTTGTCTTTTTTTTTTTTTTCTGAAAAGAAAAAGAAGAGGTTGTGCAATTATATATGAAGCCTGGGATAGTTGCAATGACAGGTTAGGGGTTTTACACAGTGGTTGGCACGGCTGTTGACATTCCCCTCCTCTCGCAGACTCCAAAGTGCCCTTGGCTCACTCTGAAAGAAGCACTTTTGCTGTGACAGAAGATTTTTTTGAGCAACTTTTCTTTCTTTTTTTCTTTTCTTTTTTTTTTTTTTTTTTTTGCAACAAGAACAAGACTCCAGTCTCCTTTTGAGCAGCAGTCTAGGCTTGGGTAGTAGTGCTATTATCTTGACTCCTTTCTTGGTAAGGAAGAAATGGAACCTCTGATCATTATACTTGGAACACAGTGCAAACCCAAGAGCAGTTTCACTACATTAACTGGTATTAATGCTCCTCCTTACCTGAAATAAGGAAAAAATGTTGGCCTTAAAGAAACAATGTTCATTTGAAGTCTATTCAAGAAGTCTAAGTTTCAGATCCCTTCCAGTTTTGATGGCTTTGAAATTTTTGATTTCTTGTTTCTCTTCTCCTACAGTTGAAAAATGGAATTATCTCATTTCCCATAGCAACACAAAACAATGGAAAGCTGTCTGGATATACATTGGAAGACGTGAAATGATGAAATTTTGTGTTTAGTGACAGAAAACCATGAATCACTAATCAGTATCAAAAGTGTTTGGCATAAATGATGAAGTAGATCATTTCGTATGGCATCAGGCCTAAAAATGACAAAATGGGGCAGACCCCTACACCCATGGAGAGGCCAAAGCCCCTGCTGATATCCACATATGCAAAACAACCTCCCACTGGAAAAGAGGACAATGGAACATCTCCATACTTCTGGATTCAATTTAAGTTCAGTTTTTTTCTTGTTATACAATTTCCTGACTGCTGTTATATTTATATTCTCTCATGCATAAATTGCATTATGCTGCTAAATATTTAAGCAACTGTCATAGTGCTAGTTGTATTATATGACTCTCTATAGTAGAGAGTAACAAAACTGCCTTTCATTTGCTTTCTATTAATTGTTCCCAGTTTTTAACTTTACTTTTAGCTTGTCAGCTGACTGTTCTCTTATTAGTTTTAAGGAAGCATATGAAAGGTTAATATATAATTTTAGTTAGTAAACCCAAACACTGTTTAGTAAAGTCAAACACTTTCCTGTTGTGTCTGTTTACAGATTACATTCATGAAGGTCAAGTAGGTTTAGCAGCAAAACATCTTAAGAAAGTTTATGAAGATAGCATATTTACAGTGCTAAAGGTTTTAAACCAGGCATCTTACTGTCTGTAAAATTTATCAGCAGAATTTATGCAGACATGATATATCATTAAATCAGGAATACTTTACAGCCTTCCATTTGGCTTTCAATATTTAACAGATTTCAATTTTTCAAATGTCCTATGGAAGTTAACTGTAAGAGAGCATTTGGCATCTAATACAAATGGATACAGCATCTTCAAAAATTTCCCATTCCTAATTGCCCAGAAAGTACAAATTGGGCTCTAATCCTTTCAGTAGTTGGTTTGCACTTTGCTGCACCCGTGAAGGGACACCAGAAAGAGTAGGATGGTGGCTCAAACCCCTGGCTGTGCCCTGCTCCACAAGCAGCACTTACCATCAGAACTGCAGGTGCAGCAACTTCATTTCATCCACATTCTGGAAATGCAGATTTAGTTCAGGCAACCCCGGGCAGCTTTGCATGCTGTTGTGCTGATTCAGCCATCATCATTTTATGCTGCCATCAGTTGCCTGGTCACACATGCCAACAATGAACTCAGCAACATCACCTCAGAAGTTTTCTTTCAGACAGTCCTCCCATAAGTTCTTGTGGACCCAGTTCCTCTGTTGCCCACTGTGGTGCCAACATCACCTGCTGGACACAATGGACAGAGATGGCTCCCTCAGTGGCCCTTCACATAGAAGGGCACCACTGAGAGAGCCCAGCAGGAAGCTCCTCTAGCTCATCGGCTCCTGGTTAAATTAGCCCTGGCCTCTCCTACCACTCCAAACACAACCACATAGGTGAAGACAGAGCCACAGAGACACAGGTGGGCCAGATTCTGCCTCTGGAACCTGAAGCCAATGGGGAAAACAAAATATTCTGCTGGTTTGTGACTCGGATCAACTCCAACTCAGGGCCCACAGCTCAGGCCCCAGCACTTCATATGCCCCACAGGTGAATGCACCCCCTGCATGTGCTATGGATGGGTGCTTGGGCATGGGGCATCAACACTGCTCCCAGGAGCAGCCCCCATCTGACCCTCAGACCAGACTTCTTTATTCACTCTGCACAGAGAGGAAATCCATTTTTCTTTGGAGAGCCTTGGCTCTTACCTTTTCAACTTTTATCATTTTACCAAGTCTTTGAAAGAAGCTGAGGGAATGTGACTAATCATGACTGGCCAAATTTTGTCAAAAATAAAATGTCTCTATTAGTAAGATACATCTTGACAGTTCGTATCTGTACCAGCAGTACACAGCTGGAGTATTTAGATGGTAAATACCTGGATGTAAATTCAGTTCTTCACTCAGGGCACCTTTTTTAAACTAACACTGATGTGGTCATTGTAGTCTGAAGAAGGATTCACCAGCTCTTAAATAAAAGCAGGAGAACCCAACCATACAATGATGTACTCAGCTGCTAGGAAATAATCAGTAAACTCCAGAAAAATGCCCTATTTTTCAGATTCAAACAGCTTTCCATTGTGTGAGACAGTCCAGACTTACACAGGACTTAGAACAGCACAAACATAGGATAGAGAGCAAATGGCTCAATACTAGTTCTGCAGAAAAGAATCTTGACATAAGTCAGCTATGTCATGCTATAGGAGAAAAGAAGGAAAAAAAAGGAGTCTGTGTGATATGTATAAAGGAATACTGCCTGTGAGATATACAGATTAATGTTTATAACCTACCGATACAGTCAGCATTGGGAAAGCATCAGCTGGAGTCCAGTTTTGGGCACTGCATTTTGGTAAAGATATGGACCTATGTTAAAAAACAGAAGACAACTCTGAGAAAGATCAGAGGACAAGAAATCATGGTCTGTGAGGAAACACTGACAGAACTGGGGCTAGAAAAGAAAGAGCTGCATAGAAAAAGGCCTACAAACTGCTGAGATTACAAAATGGACAATCTCATCTCTTTTTCAGTGGTGGTAGAAGAGGAAATGAAAGGCTTTGCTGCAGCAACAAAGCTTCAGGGTAGACTGTGGGAAAAAATCCTTTCCAAATACCAGGAAAGGCAATCTCCATGCTGCAGGAGGTGGCTGCCTGGAGAGCTGTTGGACCTCTGTTGCCAATTGCCCTAAGTGCCCTGGGCTTAATGAGGGTGTCTCAGGAGGGACACGGCTACAGCTCATCCTGTCCTTCAACTTCAGGTGGGAATGGGTGTCTTTGCATCTTTCCCAGCTGCAAATTTCTTTATAGAAGAGAAGTTGTGGTTCTTACCGATAAGCCATCGGGTTCTTACCACAGGTTTTTATCCATAACCCATTGCACAAAAGACATGCCTTGTTAGTAAGTGATGATGCTTGTTTAGGAAATAACATCAAAGAGTCAGATATAAGAATATTTTCCTATCTTTTCCACAGTTGGTATTTCTAGTATATGTTTTGATGCATGGAACAGAAAGGTTTCATGAAGTTGTTACAGGCCCTGTAACTTCTTGTTCCCTTCTCATTATTTACTGTTAGCTATTGCAGTCAGGAAGCAGACTTCAAGAGTTTGGTCCAGCAGATTTGTTTAGTAATGAGCAAACAGTACTGAGTTAAGGGTTCAGATAATATATCTAATAGTAGGTGGTTTATGTTTCAGCTATTTCTTTTATTGGAGAAGAAAATTTCAACTCCTTACTACATCTACACTTCTTGGATGTATCTACAAAGTATATCAAGAAATATGAATGCAGATGTCAAGACCAGTATGTTACATAATATTTACAGTTAATGGGTTGACTAATAGTTATGAGCATCTTATAAGGTATAATTTTAAGCCAGAATAATGCAAATAATAAGTTATCTGCAGGATCCTAGAGATTACATGTCTCCATGAATCATCCAAAATCTCCAACAGCTGTAAGAATATTCAGAAAATGTACAGTTGTCCCTAAGAAAAGAGTGAGCACCTGTCTATGGAAATCTATGTGAAATCTATGTGAGTTGGAAATTTCATACACCTGCTGGAAATAAAGAGCATTTAAACTGAGATGAGTTCTTCTGTGTTATTGATACATTTTGGTGTGTATGAGGGCAAAATATTTTCAGGTATTCAAACAAGTTGTAAATTACATTCCTTTTGGTTTCTGTTTTTTTTTATTACTGAACTTATGTACACATGGAAGTCGTTTCAAATGAATATCTGAACATTACCTCCAATAATTTCTCAGCCCTTTGCTCAAAAGAAATTACAACAAAATGTCAGTAAATTTAAAAATCACTGACAGTGAATAATTCAAAGGCAGAAATGGTTCATTTTTGAAAGACAAGTTATTTGCCAAAAATAAGTTACTCGAGTTCAGTGATTTTTGTTGTTTTCTACTTGCTCCTTTTGTCAACATCCCTCTACTTTCATGAGTGTTGGTAACTGCAAACTAATGCCATCTTTCAAAAAGATCATATGGATGGAACATAAAAATCAGTCTTTCAAATGTCGCTTAAATACATCTCATTTTATTATTAAGATTTATACCATAGCTGCTAGAGACCTGAAATGACAGATAAGCCTTATTTTCTTGTTACTAAATAAACACCTAGTACTAGGTAGACATTTGTAGTCAAAGAATCAAAAGCTTTACAACCTCAAACTTTCTATTGTTTCAACTTTTCAGATGGCAGAAATATGTCTTCTGGCATATAAAACTATTCTATTTGATACTTAGAAGTACTCCAAGTACATTAAAAAAATATAAGTGATATTATTAACAAAGTGCAATGCTACCAAGAAGCCTGTGCATTTTGTATGGCTAATACACTGAACATTAATTCACTATCAGTGGCTGGTATTCTGCCTACTCTGATACTCTGCATGTATATGGTAATAAAATAAAACTCAGCAGCAACTAACACATAGCAGTATAGTATGTGCTGTTTCCCAAATATCTATACATGAAGAATGTCATCCTATGCCAGGGAAAGACAAAGCATTAGATACTGGGGCTGGGAAATGCTAAATGGTTTCTTATCACTAGTGGAGAAATATGCAGTATGGACAAGGAGAAATTAGTGGTCCTTCCAAATGTATTCTGCAGAAGTAAAATACAAATCTTTAATAAAGTGTATTTGAGCCAACTCTTTTCTTTTTGGGTACATGAAATATCTGGTTACTTTTACCGTAATGTTTTATTCATAGATGATTTCACAGTAGCTTAAGGTTTTGAATACTATTCTCAATATATATACTTGTATCCAGATATGTGATCTCATTTTAGAAGTGCCGAATTCCCACATATCCCACTGAGCAAACACAACTAAGTTGATGCACAAAATTGACCTATTTATTTATGGTCATATCCAACATCCACTGAAATAAATTTTAAAAAAATTAATACCCTTATGTGCAGTAAGATGAAGGAGTTTGCTGGGTCCTTTAACTTTAGGCATTCATGCAAACAAAAGTTTGTCAAAAGAACCTTTAAAATGCCTAAACAGAATTTGGTAGAAATGGTTGGGTTTTGGGGAAAATATTTATTTCTGACCATTGACATTTATTTTGAAAAATGTGTTCCTAAATGTTTTCTACCGTAATGGCTCTTGATAAAGAACAGTGGCAAACCCCTATATATTACAATATGTCTTATTGAGAATCTCACAAGAAATTTTCTCTACAAACTCTTTGGGCGGAAAAAAATCTTATTTTTCATTTTTTGTCATAAGGCAAAAGAGGTGTAGCTGCAGAAAAATGAAAATACCCTTGAGTAAATACATTATAATAATACTGTTCAAACTATTTTTGTATCTCAGCCTATTAATTCTGGCAGTTTTCTCATGGCCTCTCATATAATCTATTTATACTGTGTCTGTCTGAACAATATGTGACTGAGAATGGTATTTGTTTTACTTTTACATCATACTGGAAAGTGTTCGTTGCCCTCTTTTAAATAAACATGTAGAACTGTCTGCTTCTTGCAAAAAAAAAAAAAAGTTTTCTATTAAATTATGTGCAAAGCTGAATGAATTTGGAGGGAAAAAAACTGCTTACTGAATAACTTGCTCCAAAGCTAAATTTATTTGCTAAATAAAACAAAGAAAAGTTTGTTAAATAAAGCAAATAAATACTTGAGTAACAAACCTTGTGAAAAAGACTACACAGTGCATATCTAGTAACAGATTTACTACCAATTTATGAATGCCCGTGAGCATTGTGCTTCCCTCTGAGCCCACCCTAGGTAAGTTATGCAAGCTTTCTGACATGCCCATGACACCCTTTGCTCTTCTGCCCTTGTCATACTCTGGGTTGCCCCGGAAGTACACCAGTCCAGACAAAATATATAGGTAAAGCCCTGTCTGGAAGTGGTCAGTGAGCAGCCAGATTGCATTCAGTGGCCTTTATATGACATACAAGCTTGAAAGGACTCTAGTGCTTAATGATATTATTCCAGTGTTCAATCCACTTTACCTGTCATTTAGAAGTTTTAAAAAAGCCCACTTTTTAAATTTAGAAACTTTGCACATGGAATTTGCATTGTAACAATAATTCTTCTAGAAGCGACTGCAGAAATTTCTCATCATGAGAGAAACAAGAAAGAAGTATAACCCTGTGGGAGTGTTCAATGGTACATATTTCTTAAGTCTCAGTGAATAATGGGAAAAGATGGCAGGAAAATATATGTGCTAGAGGAGGAAATCTTAAAGTGATTCTGTCTGGCAAGCAAGAGTCATAGGTTGAATTTTAATCTTTCTCCATCTAGCACTCTCATTCCTCTTTTTTCTGTCTTTTTTTATTATTATTTTGCCTTTTAATTTATTTAATACTTTTATTTATTCACATTCAATCTTATATGTGACGTAATTTTTTCACATGAGATGCTCATTCCCAGGTATTATTTATAGCACTATATGCTAGAACATGAACTTTTCAGATATTCAAAGAATACACATTTTCACATCCTGGAACTTCTTACATTTAGTAGTATTTAAAACAAAATATAATGAGTATAACTACTTTGCCTTTTCTACATCCATCCTCCAAGAATTACTTTCACAAGAAAGTATCTGCATTTCAGTCTCTTCAATGCCAGAAAAAAACTCTGCTGTCTCTGTAAAACTACAGTCCAGTTGAATTGCAATTTTAAAGTTGCCTGGCTATTCTTTCATGTCTACAAATCACATCGCTATGTCCCAGTGTTAATATGTTCCCTCAGTAACTGATTTACGTGAAATGGGATGTTATAAAATTTGTATCCACATTTTTATTGTACCAGTGAAGAGGAAAACTTAGGCTCAATGGTATTTACTCCATAATTTCTTACTTGGGATACATATGAAATGATAGGAATTATTTTTTTAAAATCAAACTAAACAAACCACAGGATTCCCCTGAAATAATATGTACTTCCCATGAAACACTTAAAAATGATCTCTGAAAGAGTAAAACTAACTAAATTAGTCCAATTTAAATGGCTGCTGTAAACCTGGTTATACTAGGTTATATTAAATTTTAATCTGCAATATTTACACCAGACAAACTGAAGATATCCAAGTCTGCAATCACTCAAGGAGAATAGTAAATTTTGTGCATGACTTTTTTTTTTTTTTACACAGGCTCAGGAAGGTCTGCCACTACAGACACTTGAAGTAGATGTCCAGTTTAATTCATTCTCTGCTAAATGCAGAACAGTGTTCAGAAATCCCATCCAGAAAATATATATTTTTTTTGTTGCTGAAGTCTTGGTCTGTCTCCAAGACACAATGGAGTTTGGCTCAAATCTCATCAGAACTGCTTTTGCTGGGTTCTGCTTGCATTGATTGATGTGCCCACACAATCAGTACAAAAGAATAGACAAAAGCAACCAAAATAAAATATTACTACCCCTAGTTTTAGAATACTGGCCAGAGCTTTGGCACTGATATTCGCTGTCAGCCCTGAAGAGGGTATTTAAACATTAGCTTTTCACTGGCTGAACTCACATTTGTTGATTCAGCCAACCTTGAAGTCTACAGAAAAAAACCAGGAATTCAAGATGGTCACTTTTTACACTATTTTAACCAGAATATGATGTGTTAACTCTTCCTTCTTGTTTCAGAATATGTAGTGACCTTTGTTTTTAGAGAAGCTGTTCTTTTTGATTTGTGAACTGTTTTGTTGGATTCTGAAGCAGAAGAATTATACACTGGATATAGATCTTGTTTCATTACTGTAAGTCAGGTAGTTAAAGACTGTGAGGGAAGGCCAGGCACTCAAATAATCCACCACACAATTCTGTAAAATGTGATCATGATGCCACCAAATACAGAAATCCTTGCAAGCTTAAAAATATTTTTCATAGAAATTCAGTGTCATCATTCTTCCACAGTAGGAGAAGCCAAGCTACACAATATGATAAAGTAGTCTGAAATAATTTCTAATTTTCACATGGTAGGTGGCATGGTGCCTTTCTATTGGATATGAAGGTGGAGTTTTGCTCTTTTTCCTGTATTTTGAACACCTGTAAGAGAGCATAACACAGTGACAAAAAATAGTTCAAAAAAAGGGCTGTTAGTCCAAAACCAGGTTTTCCTTTCAACTTTTTAAGGCTAAAAGTAAGAAGATATTTAATAATTTTCAAAGTAAATGCAGCTAGACCAAGAGTCAATCTTTTTGAAAATACTTTACTGTCAAAAGAGAGATAAAAACACAAGACTTTCTAGTGTAACAGACAAGGCACAGAAGATAACTGCTCCACTCTTCCAGGCTCTGATGAAACCTCATATGAAGTGTTAGGTACTCCGTTTTAAGATTAAATTAAGATAATCTGTGGAAGAATAAAAGAATCAACAGTTTAGGCAAAAATGTAACTTAAAAGGAATGGTTAGAGGATAGGCAGTTGTTTAGAGAAGTCTTAGGAAGGAAATGATGACACTCTTCAAGTATGCAAAATGTTGCTACGAAGACGACTGTGATGAGTTGTCCCACAAGAAGTAGAACAAAGAGTAATTGTCTTAATTTGCACCAGAAACTCATGTTTGATATTAGGAAAGATGTAATAACTATCAGTAAAGTTGAGTAACAGGATCCAGTGCCAGGGAGTGCTGGGAACCCTTCTGGATCTGCCTGGGTACAGGGTACAGAAACAGCCACTGGAGGAGAATCAGCATCTCTGAGAGGTGTTTTGCTTGATGCTGCCTCACAGCAGGAAGATGGACTAAATGGTCTCCTTTGTTCTCTCTCCTACATTATTGTCATTACTGTGATTTTCATGCTGCACTTTGTCACAAGCAGTGGAATACCATTACTGAGAAAATGTTTGCTGGAGCTTCTGCTTCACAGATGTAGCATGCAGTTTGTATACTATAAAGTGCTGCTGGGTTATCAGCTCAAAAACATATCAGTGACAAAAGAGCATTTGTCACACTTATGTCTATGGCTTTTACAGACCTGCAAACCATGACACTAGTAGTGGCAAATTAATTGTGTTAGCGCAACTTAGATAGAATATATTCTTATTCTGGAAATTAATGACTGTTGAAGGAGACAACTCCATTATGCTATATTTACTATGTAATATATCTGGTTAATGACTAATGTGCATTTAAATAAAAGGGATGTAGGATTCCAGCTTACAGTCACTCTTATTGAAAAATCTTAGTGAGTTAAAAAGAAATAAAATAAATGTGCTTTTACAGAAATTACTCAAAACCCAAGAGAACCAAATAATGAATGAGATCCTTTCAACAGAATTTTTACATGGAACAGGATATAGAACAGAGCTCAGTAGTAAGAATATAATTTTCCATTAGTTTTCCATTTGATTGTGATGGCTATTTTTAAAATACTATACAAAACCGATTTTGTTTCTTCTTAAATACTTTTGGACTTTTTCATGGACACAATTCAGACAATCAGATTTACTATTTGATGATTTTGGGGTCTTTTTATCTTCAAAGAGCTGCATGATTCTAAAGACAACCAAAAGGATATTCTCATAAAATAATTTAATTCTCAAGCTTCTAAGTAAAAATATGTGTGGATATAAAGCCATTGCTCATGGTGATAGAGAAAATCCTTGTGTCCACTTACTACCTATGTTAAGGACACTGTTCTCCAAAAGCAAAGAGACTGGAAGAATTGAGAAACTGATGCACAGATTTCTGTGCTTTATGTAATCATTAGTTAATGGCTCTTGGACTACCTCTTGGACTACAGAAAAGCTAATTCATAAATCCCAAATTCAGTAAGCAGTAGATCTAAACTAAAACCAAGGTTTTACACTTAAGATAAGCCTGGAAAGTGTGGTCAAAGGGCACATTCTAGGTCAGGGATTGTTAAAGTGGTTGCATATGTCACATCAGTCATTTCTGTTCACCAGCTTTATGCAAACATAAAGAAACTAGGAAAAAAAAAGAAGGTGAAGTACTCTGGATGTCTAGAAATGTCATATTTAATTAAGTCACATTTTCTACTAATTTGCTGTATAAGTGCCAGGTGCCCTGACTCAAGAGTTTATAGTCATAGGAATCATAGGGTCATCACAATATTTTTTATAATCTCTTTCAGCACCCAGCACATGGATTATCTCTCCTTACTATCAAATGGCAACTCCTTCTCCTTTAGAGTACAAAATGGCAAATTCCTAAGTGCACATTGCTTTTTAATTGGACAAGATGAAAATACACACTTAAGCATTTGTTTTGGTGAAAAGAAGGAATATGTAAAAGACAAAATTCAGATTTTTTTCAGAACAGGTCAAGCAATTCTCAGATGGGTAAGAAAAGTAATTCAAGCTACAATAAATATTATACAAACTTTCATTATAAAGCAGTAATTTGACTCTGTTTTTCTGTAATGAAAGATATCTGATATTATTTTTAAAAGCTTCAGATTTGAAATATAAGAATATGAATTTTCATCTTCTACAGCCACCAATCTTTTATTATAAACAGGTCATATTATGGTTTAATTTTTTAAAAATAAAATATCCTGAGGTATAACTTATAAAAGCAGCCATTAAAAAAATCATACTCTCAGACAGGCTGAACCTTCCTTCAAGATTCAAAGAATACCTAAAAAAACTACAAAAACCATTTTGCTGTCTCCAGCATCTTTGACAGTTACATTCATATATTTTGTACTTTTTTTAGTGCCAATTATGTTCTCCTTTAACCTGAAACATACTGTAATAAATTCTCGATTCACTACTTGGAAAATAAACTATAAGAAGCAGCAGCTTGCTTTGGAAATAGCAGCAAAATGTCTCAATGAACACAAAATCTGAGAGGTTGTGGGGAGACTTTCAGGAAAGGATGGGGGATTTCAGAAGCTGGTGGGACCTCCATCACTCTGTACTAAATTCATATAAAATGGCTGGCTAGTAATGTTTGTGAAGAGGAGTCAGAACATACTGAGAAATGCAGTGATATAAAGTGGTGACACAGGATGTGTAAGAGACCCCAGTGATTTCAGCTGACTTCAGGTTTAACGTTTCAAGGCCATGGAACAAAATAAAAATGTATTAAAGTAATCTTAACCCTAAGCAGCCCTAACTTGCCCCTGTGAGCCTGTTTAATCCATGATCCAGATTTTTATTCTGTTGGATCTGGGTGAATGCAAAGTATTTGGGACCCTGAAGGAGAACTGAGGTTGCAAAACCTATTTGTAAACCATATAGGTTTGAAAAATAATTTTTTTATTTTTTGTGACTTAATTCCATTGCTTTTCTCACCAAATGTTTCTCATTTTTAATTGACACCAAAATGGTATTGCAGTCTCTGAACAGGTTACATCCAGGGTGAAGTCCTCCTCAAAGAGCTGGGTTTTCTAGTTGTGACTGAAAGGTAAGTAATTCCACTTGTGGAGCTGATTCAAACAATTTGGAGGTGACACAGGATACAGGAATACAGTGGAAGACCTTTAAGAACCTGACAAATGACTGTTCCAACCTGCCCAAGTCTTAAGATCCAATTTGCAGTGGTTTTGGTTTTATAAATGAAGAACAGTCTCTGAATAGATTTTTGCTTGCAAGTGTATTTGTGGCTTTTTCAGAGGCAAACTTTTAAAAAAGCTGATACATTCATTTTGAAACATCCTATTTGACTTTTATATATAAGGCGAAATAACTCTATCCTTAAATTTAGTTGGTAGATTCAAACTAGCTCAATATACTGAGATTTGTAAAAGTGACTAGTTGGTGTGAGTGCATGGTTGTTTTCTGTGTCCTCCCTCCAGTGCATTATGCAATACCAGATTTTCAAAAAGTGCTTGTTGAAAGTGTCGTTGAAGATCAGATCTATTAGGGATATTTTGGAAAACTGTTAGTCACTTTTCCAAACCTTGACTTAGTTCTCCAAGGGTTTGGGTTCCTTGTATATTGTGATAGATGAAGATGGGTCAAGAAATTCAGTGGCTAAATTTTGAAATGGCATAAATCAGAGGATGTTGCAATTTAAATAATATGGTATGATTTATGCCTCCTGGAGGTGTGTCCCAGCATGCTCATGAATTAGTCTATTACATATGTAGATCTGAAAAAAACAAAGGAAAAAAACCCCAACCCCCCAAAACTAAAAGTGAGACAAGTAAGTGCAAACCAAGAATATTCATAATCAAAGTACAGTTGAACTTTTATTGAGTTGAAATACAATGGGCATGTGAGTTATCCTCCAAATTAAAATACAGCTCTTCTTTTAGGAACAGAAGGTTGCTCCAGGAACATGGAATGGAACAAAAAAGTAACTGAAAAACATGCTGTAAAGGAGGAAATAAAATGAAGAATAGAAAAAGGATAGCCTTCATTTTTTCTGATTACCAATAAACATTCCACTGTAATTCAATAGCTGAAGGAATTGCCATCACATTTAAAGTTTTTGCATGTAAAATTAAACTCTGTTTTGCTTAGAAAACTTCACTGTGTTTTATCCAGTTTGACTATGGAAAATTACTATTGAGGAAAATCAGTGCAATTACTTGCTCAGAGAAATCTTTTGAAGAGCTTCTTTATAAGAATAAAAGTAGAATATGCTTCAAATAGCAGTCAAAAGAAAGTCCATATCTGGTTAATGGCAAGTTAAAGTGAACCACTCTTCAAATACTTAATGAAATGGAATGGATATTTTGAAGACTGTTTCCTGAACAACATTGTAACATCTAAGTATTTAATGGCTGATAACCCTAATTCCAAATGATCTTGGAAATAGGAGAAATCTGATTCTATATTGATAGAAAAATATTTTTAAATAGTCAAGACTT
>JAVSBS010027020.1:107577-118422 GCA_033124195.1 Coracias cyanogaster | reverse complement strand
GTCTTATCTCTTGTGCGTTCTCGCGATAAGCAAGCTAGCCACCCAGCTTCTGTGCCCCTCCTATCTTTCCGTGCCAGCCTGAGATCTTCTGGACGCCAGTCCCTACAATATAAGTCTGTGGGACCTGATGAGGTGCATCCCAGAGTCCTGAGGGGATTGGCTGCTGTAGTTGCAAAGCCACTCTCCATGGTATTTGAAAAGTCATGGCAGTCAGGTGAAGTCCCTGGTGACTGGAAAAAAAGGAAACATTGCAACCATTTAAAAAAAAGGTAAAAGGGAGGATCCAGGACTTGCCAAACTGTCATCTGAAACTCTGTGTCTGGGAAAATCATGGAACAGGTCTTCCTAGAAGCTATGCTAAGGCACACAGAGGACAGGGAGGTGATTCAAGACAACCAGCGTGGCTTTACCAAGGGCAAGTCCTGCCTGACCAACCTAGTCACCTTCTGTGGTGGACATGAACCTGCTTGAGCAGGTCCAGAGATGGCCACAAAAATGATCAGAGGGCTGTAACACCTCTTCTATGAAGAATGGCTGAGAGCTGGGGTCATTTAACCTAGAGAAGAGAAGGCTCCAGGAGATGTTATTGTGGCCTTTCAGTACTTAAAGGGAGCCTATAAGAAAGATGGAGACAGTCATTTTAGCAAGGCCTGTTGCAACAGGACAAGGGCTTATGGTTTTAAACTAAAAGAGGGTAGATTTTGACTAGATATAAGGAAGACATTTTTTTACAATGAGGGTGGTGAAACACCAAACAGGTTGCCTGGAGAGGTGGTAGAATCCCCATCTCTGGAAACATTCAACACGAGGTTGGAAGCAGCTTTGCGCAACCTGATCTAGTTAAAGATGTCCCTACTCACTGCAGTGTGGCTGGACTAGATGACTTTTAAAGGTCACTTTGAACCCATGCCATTCTATGATTCTATGATTCTATGATTCTAAGTGTAGCTTCCTAATATTTCTTAAAGTCAGAATAGGGCATGATCAAAACTGCAGGGGGCAGAGGGAAAGGCTAAAAGTGAGAAATTACCAAAAATATAAAGCTAGCCTAAGAATACTAAGTGCCACTCATTTCACAATATTTGAGTTTGTTTATGGTGTTAGAACAACTCAGAGCAGCCTTTGAGCTGTGGCTGGAGGAGATCATTTGCCTGCTTATAAAAGATTACAGAGGTGATGTTGACTGTCACAATACAGTTCTGTTGGGTTCAGCAAGGACTAGGAATAACATATCTCTGGGGTATACCTATCAATGCTGCTTCAAACCTATTCTTCCTCACAGCTTTTTTTTTTTTTTAAATTCTATTAGACTACAGCATCTTGCTTATTTGGGAATAGAAGAATAGAATGCCCTAATTACAAAATGAATTTTCTAAAAGTTTAATGAATACAGAACAGACCAAATTCTGCATTCTCTTCCTATTCATAGAGGTTTACATCCCTTCTCCCACTCCCATAAATCCTATAGTTTTATGTTTGCAGTTCTTTGATGAGAGTGGAAAGATTTTGCCACAATTGTACCTCAAGAATCAAGACGATAAATTAATTTTCTTTTGTTAAAATGTTGTAATAGAAACAGTGGTATCAAACAGGTGAGAAATAAGACTTGAACAGATCTGAGATGGGGCAATACATGTCTTTGAGCTACACAAGAATTTGTTATGGAACACACAGATTTTAAAATACTACTCACACCAAGAGCATAAGAGCTAAAAAAAGCATTGCTGCACTGAATATATATGTGAGGCAATCATAAATGTTAAAGTTGAAAGGGGCACAAATGAAAGCAATTAAGCATCCAAAGACTGATGGGATTTTGAGAACTTAAACTTTTCTTAAGCACAAGAAGAGGACAATGCCCTCTTCAAAAATATATTTAGCACAGAATCATAAAACAGGCCTATCACAAGTGAAAGCAAATTAGTAAATACAAGATGTATGGACATCAGTGTAAATCCATTCAAGTACATTCATTTCCAACATGATTTATGGGAACATAGCCGCTCATTATGCAACCAAAGCATTTTCTCAAAATTTGTCCAAGTGAAGCTTTAAAGCTGTCTCACATAGAACTATGATTCTACGTAGCTCGGACTGGACTTCTGGAAGTCACCTATGCTTAATGTTGAGCCATTTAGATCAGATTACTTAGGGATTTATCTAGTCAAGCTTTGTATGTCTCCAAAGGATAGAGATTCCACAATCTCTCTGGGCAACCTGTTCTGATATTTATAGAGTCTTCTTACAAAAAGACTTTCCGTTATAGTGAGTCAGAGCTCTCCACATTCCAAACAGCGTTTATTGCCTCTTGTCCTATGACTGTGCATCTTCAAGAATAATCTTATTTTGTCTTCTGCATACTCTCCCAATTAGGTAGTTACCAGTAACAACAAGATCTCTCTGTCTTCTCTTAAGGCTGAACAACCCCTTTTTTTTTTTCAGCTGCTTCTTGTATGTTACATGTTCCAAATCTCTAATTGGCTCGGAGATGCTCCACTGGACATACAGGTATGTCAATGTATTTCTCCTCCTGAGAGCACAAAACCTGACATGGTATGCAAGACGTGCTCTCAGGAGGAGTGAGCATCTGGGTCACTAGTAACGGTAATGGACCTCACCTTTATTCCTGATGATCAGCACTTCTAATGGGCCAACACATTATATTGCTGCTTACAACCCTCTGAGTCCAATGATCCAGTCATGTATCTTACTATCCACTTACTGAGTGCACAACTAATCAACCCAGATACCAGGATACCATGAGGAACTAAGTAAAAAGCCTTACTACAGGTAAGGTATACAGCATCTCCTGTGATCTCCTGTTTCATTTAGCCAGTCATTTAATCACACAAGGCTATCAGTGTGGTCAGACATAATTTTTCCTTGGTAAACTCATGTCCTTCAGGTGGCTGCAAATGGCTTCCAGGTAAATTCCTTCATGATCTACCCAGACATTGAGGTCAGGCTGACCAGCCTATAGCTTCTTAAGTCTTCTTTGCCCTTCTTGAAGATACGTGCGACATCTGTGTTTTTACAGTTATAAAAATTCCTCATGACTATCAATATGACCTTTATAAAAGTTTAGGCTTCTTATAAACTTTTGTTATAAAACATAATTTTAACAATGCCCTCTAACAACATTGCCCAGCTTCCTTAGCCACTTTGGAGGTACACCATACAGTCCCACGCACTTCTGTATATACAGTAGGATTAGGTTCTCCCTATCTTCCTCCACAGTAGAGCAATATCTTCTGCTTATCTTCTACTAGTAGTGTAAGGGGTCCAAGAGACCTGGGGTCATACCTGTTCAGTGACGGCTGGGGGATGGGGGGAGAGAGGGGAGCAGGGAGGGAAATCAAGTTAGTGGAGGGCTTTCAGTCCCTTGGTATTTTCCCTGTCCTTCATCACCATCTCATGTGCCCCACTGAACAGAAATACCTCATTTTCCGTACACTTACTTTTGCTGCTGAGCTAGTTACAGAAACTCTTAATACCTTTCACATTGGTCTCTAGTTTCAAGTTCAGCTAAGCTTTGGCTTTCCTAGCTCTATTCCGGCATGCTCAGGCAAAATTTTTATATTCTTCCTAGGTAAACCATTACCACTTACACCTTCTGTGCCTTTCCCTTTCATGACTAAAATCTGATCATGACTGATCAAATCACTCTTGATCCCTCAGTGAGGACATATCAGCACTAGAATGCCAGTGCTTCTTAAACTTTCACATGCACAAAAATAAATAGTGTGAGTAAACATGTTAAGGAAGTCACACCAAAAGAAAGAATTTACTCCATTTCATTTTGCAGCTTAATTATTGATCAAATATCTGCCCTTGAAATTTCACATTCTCACATAAATACAAATGACCATGGTTCTTTGTTCACTAAAATGAAGTTACAAGAATGAGACATTTACATAAATACAGAAACTGTTTTAATATGAACTTGAAATAAGAAAGTAGAAGGATAGAGTAAGATCAGGCAAAATGTTTTCAAGTAATGTATAACAGAAAATTGCTTTGCAGGCTGATTAATTTCTAAAGTGAAAGAAATGAAAGCTGCTGTCTGGTTTGTGTTGTTATGGTTGTAATTATTTATTACAGTAAAGCCCAGAGGCACATTATAGGAACTATTGTGCAAAAGCACAGTTCTGTAAGATGAATCCAATAGTATGAAAGTACATTACTACAAAGGTATGTTGAGAGGCATACTCCATGATGAGTTATTTTTCCTTTGCTTATATCCCCTTTTTTTCATGCTCAGTAATATAAAATATTTGATGGCTCGGACACTGTTGTACTACAGCAGAAGATGAGGTTCGCAGTTCAGGATCAAGACTTCATTGCTGGGGGTTCTATATGGATGTAAAAAAAATGACTTTTTCTCAGCAAACACAGGGTAAAGTTGATGCTTCTTACAGCTTTAAACCTGTTTGCCAGAAGAGCAGTCCCATGCTCCCTCCTCCCCTTTCCACTGGCGTTGATTTGACCCTTTCAGTTGTACCACATAAGTTAAATAATGAAAAAAACCCAAACCCTGAAACCCCAATTCCCCCTCCAAAAAATCCGCAGCCCCTCCACCCCTCCCAAAACAAACTCAAAACAAATAAACAAAGCCCCACAAAAAACCCCTACATCACACAGAAAAAACGCAAACACACCTACAAGAAAAGCCCAAAACAAGCCAAACAAAACATATCCCCAAACCACCCCCAAAAGATCAAAGAGAAGACTTCAAGTGATTGGCAAAACTAAACTGACTTACTGCAGAGCAAGACAAACAGAGCCTGTTGAAAGAATAGGAATAAAAACTTTCTCTTTTCAACATAGTTGGGGCATGAGTTCAGCTCAAGCTGCATCATATAATTTCACCCTTTGGAAAGATTTTAGGAAGTGTTTAGGCAGCTGAAGTAAGACTAATCTGTGCAAAGCCTTGGGCTTGTGTTGGAGGTTAGGGTGCATGACAGCTGCTGTTCTGCTAGCCATATAAATTAGAACTCAGAAAGTTACAGTAGGACATTCCCACTAGACATCTTACATGCACACACACTTCCACTAAGCACTGGCCATAGCACACAACACTATCTTGTCTCAAGACAGCAAAGACCTACATGTGTCAAAGCATACTGCAGGTTTGCTTTTCACACAATGTATGTCCAGAAGATGTATATGCAAGGCAAGAGATATGCTACATTCACAAATTTTCCATAGAGGAGTCTTTGAGAATAACCTAAGCCTATTAATTATGTTTACTTCACATTGCTCTGGTAAAATGAATTCAGATATCTAAAATAGAAATAAAACACAGCTGTAATGGAGGCTACATAGGCTCATCATTATAGCAGCCATAAAGCATAGAGAAGAAATAGGATGTATATACTACTGATACAGAGGAAAAAATAAAAAAGAAAAAAAAAATCACTTATGAATGAAATTAACTGTAGAAAGCACATCATCAAGCATCTACCCTTTCAACATCTGAAGATATAGCTGCTTCCAAATGTTATTTTTCCTACTTCTAACATATCTGGAAGATGACCTTAAAAATTAGTTGTGTATTTTTGATATCAACCTGGGGAAAAAAAAAAGCTCTAAAGCTCATGTCATGCTGTGTTGATGCAAGCCACAAGCAAATATTATTTAGAGGGCCTGGAAGAACAGAATTTGAACGTAGTTAACTATACAAAAAGAATGCATGTGTACACATATAGCTTGAATATAGGCTATATGGTGTTAGTCTGTCATTTAAGCTGTTTGCAGAGATCTGGAGGGTCCTTTGTCATCAAACCTCAATATTTCACTAAGACAGATCTGTATGCAACCTGAGTTCAGGTTGCTTTTATAACAATGTTTTGGTGGCATATAAACTAGAAGCACTGCTCCTTTGTGGAGGAACTCTAATAGCTTTCCCTTGGTAAAACAGCCTGGGTAGCAATTTTTGATAAATAGGAATGTGAATGTAAACAGTGTATATGAGTGAAATCCTCAAAGCTGATTGAGAACATACTTGCCAAAAAAACTCCAACAAACCAACCAACCAAAAAACCACACTGATAACACCAAGGATGATGAATACCTGTTGGATTAAACAATAGTCAAGGGAATGAGTAAATTTGGGTAAGAAAACCAACTAAACCGAAAAGGTGAGTCATCTTGAAAAAAGACATGGAAGAATAATCAAAATTTATATAAGTAAGAAGAGAGAAATGCACTTAAAATGCTTTGGTGCTGCCAGAAGTCTCCCTGGGGCATAACAGCCTTTGCCCAGGCTGCACTCAGCAGCCTTCCCATTGGATACAGTGAGGAGCCTGCACCAGCTTCTAGTTTAACAGTATGGGCACAGTATGTAGAGACTCACACCTCTGGGGGGTGGTGTGACACTTGGCCACCTGGGGGACTTCATCATGTGTGTGCATTAGCAAGTTGAAGGGAGTCTGCTGCATGGATACACATAAAGGTGAAGCACCCACTTCTCCAACACAGGTCTATGCTAGTAGGGTATCCCACAGTGGTGAGAGATGTGGTCTAGTTGTAACCCACATGTCCTGTGAAGCATGGGAAAAGTGCATGTGAATGTGTCCGTGTCATTAAGACTCTGAGGGATTTGTTAATGAAGAATGTTCACAAATTTGTGTTCATTTATTAACATTTTGTTAATGCCTAGCTATTGGCATGTCTTCTGTACAATTCCCTGATTGCTGTCTATCGTGTTGTTAAAAATCAAACCAAAATGAATAAACTGCTTTTATCCTTATTTTGTTCCATGTGTTACTATTTCTTAGAATTAACTATTTTGTCTGAACAAGTTGGCTTTGAAGAAGCAGTGCAACACACGTGTATATATTTCATTGTAATTTATATTTTTAGTTTTCTAAAGGCCCTGGGGATGTGACCTTGCCATTAAATTAAGACAGTGACAAATGAGTGTCTAATGTTTAGACTAGTATCAGTAAGGTCATATCAGTGAGCAGAAAACAAACAAGCAAGCAAACAAACAAACAAAACCAACCAAGATGCCACAACTGACCCTTTTATTTAGACTACAGTTTTAAAGTAATTTGCCTGGATAAGAAAAAAAACTATCTGAAGTTAGAAGCTGAGAGCATACCTACTACTTGCTAGCTGCAATTTCTGCAGTGTTCTCAAAGCTAATACATCTTAAGTATTAATTACTAAGAATAAAAAGCAATTGGCTAATCTAGACTCCAGTGAATTGAGACATTTGTATAAAGCTATGACACCATTTCTAAGTCATCCCTAGAGGTATCTAACTGCCTACACTTGAACAGCAACTTCCTAGGTTATGATGAGAGGTGATTATCTTTCAGGAGATTAATCTCCGTTTATTAGCTGAGTAATTCACAGTTCTCATATATGTACTGTTGAGAATCAGTCAAGTGCTTGCTGTTGTCACTTAGACCTTTAACAGCTCTGTTTTGCAAACCTGCCAGAATTCAATGTTATGCAGTTCACTCGCAACATAATTGGCTAACTTGATAATGTGATTTTGGTCATCTGGGTTTGCTGAACTAAAACATTTAGTACTCAAGTCAAGGTGACATGCTGTTTACCTTTAGAAAACATAGACACATAGACATACATATATAAACACATTCACATACATTTGTACGTAAACATATATCTATGTATATACTCATATACGTATACATATACACATGTATATAAAAATAAAAAACCGCACCATACTCAAGCACGCCACTTCTTTAAAGCTAGCTTACTTAGTCAAGGTAGCCAATTCCATGTAAAATGAGGAAAAAAACCCCACTGTATTTAAATTAGTAAATGTTATTGTCTTTTTGCAATAGAAACTGCCTGTGGGCGTTCACAGGTTGATACTGCCTATTTCAAATACCTCTATGAGTATTATGCTTCTTCAGGTAAAGAGCTTTCTAGAAGACCAGACAGCCCGTTACTCAAGAGCTCTATTTCAGCATGCAGTAGAATGCCAATTTGGAAACCAGATTTTATGAATCAGATCTTCTGTATGAACAATGGTAATTTAATCAGGTTTTCTACAAGAACATTGTCTTGGACCTATTGAAAGAATAACTGGTTAGAAAGTATTTCTGAGCTTGCACAGGACTTTAGGTGCCAATGGTTTGAATTTACTGTAGCTAGCTTTTGGCCACAGGTATGCATCTGAATTACTGGAGTGCAATACTGAAGGTAGTAACCAAGTGGAATTTCTGACATTACAATTGACACTTCTGACAGTTGTTTAATTACAGCTATAGCCACTGAACACAGAGGACTTTATCCATTAGCCTGTTCAAGAGTTTCCATAAAATGTCAACTTACCTCAAAGTTTCAGTTGTCACTCAATGTGCAAGTCATCCTCAAGCAGAAGCAGCACATGACTAAACCAGCTTTGGAAGGCAGATCTGTCACATGTCTTTCAAGAGTATTTCCACGTATGTTTGAAAGTTGTATCAACTCCCAGATGTTTAATAGCTTCTAAGTATTTAGCAAGAACATATATTTATGTGGTTTTACTTCAGTAAGATAGGTAGAAGAGTACACATTTTTAGATTATGGGCACAACTTGAATATTTTTCTATCCTAGCAACTCAAGTGACTATCAACATTAGAGGTGCATTGCGCTGTTAATTTGACCTTGAGAAGACAATTTTAATTATTTGTACCTATAGTCTACAAATATGCCTGAATTCAAATTCAAACCTATCTGCAGAGATGGTCAGTTACTTGAAAATTCACAATAGGGAAACAGATTATCTGAGAAGGACTGGAACTTGTTATTCCTGCTTAATTAATCTGTTTTGCTCACTGAAACACTCTTATTGTAACTCACCACTGCTTAACTTTATTGATAGGATGAAAGTTACATTTACCTTTGCTGCTCACTTGTTCAGTGTAAGAGCTCCTTTCTTCTCCCTGGAGTTTCTAGTATCCCCATAAGCTGACTGTAGCAGTCACTACAGATAGTAATTTGATGATCAGTATATTTTTATACCATTAAATGATCCAGAAGCCTCACCTGTACATGAGTACCAGGAAGCATAAGGAAGCAGTTGCTGCTCCTGCCCTTTGCTCAGTGATTAGTCATACAGGACAAGCAAGAAGGGGAAAATCAAACAAGCACTGTGAAACAAACCTACACTCAGATAAAGAAAGACCCTGCATTTCTATTAGAAGATCTTTTATTGTATAAATAAGCTATTTTCTGAAGCTTAAAAATCTCCTAAAATACTAAAGATACATGTTTACTAGTAACACAACTTTAGGAAATTTAAGTAATTTTAAAGGAGAGCTCAGAGGGGTTTTTTTGACAACTTCAAGCTTTTGAGCAACTATTAGGAACAGGCTTTCAACAAACACATGTGAAAAGTTTAAGGAGAATGCTGACACAGCTGAAAAAATTGCTATAGTAAAAATCAATTTTCATTTATGCAGTTTAAATATGACAGACCAAGTCAATAGAAGCATTTAGCCCACTAGACACAACAAGCTAGATTTTAATAGGGAAATAGAAATTCTTTGGAACAGACTTTCCATATATCAAATAGGATCATTATAGTAGCTTTCATTCACTTCAAGGCACGTGCTAAGACACACTCCCATCTATTAAAGCAGGCATCCAATAAGCAGCACCTCTTCATCCTGGATTTTAAACACCATTTTTCTCCACATCTATCCAGTCACAAATTCTGAAGTAAGGTGCTCTGTCTTACCCCATCGAAACTTGCAGAATGGAATATTCATCAGGAGAGATAACAGTCACTCTTTCTTTACTTAACTGTCATACCCACTGGAATAGTATTAACCTCCTGTCTCCTTTTACATAAAGGAGAGAAAATGGATTTCCTTTGGGAGAATAAATAAAAAAAATAGGAAAATCCTTCCTGGAGTCTCTTATAGGTTGGTGAGTATGATAGCTCTTTTATGAACTAGTAAGTGTCTATTAAAATACTGCCATTAGAATCAAACAGAATTACAGTTATTAGTTCCTTTAGAACTATTTAGACGAGTGATTCCTTGAATACTTCCCTGTGATTCTGTGATAGCAGCTGTCAGGACCATCTTGTTTGGGTGCCAAAATACAGTCAGAAGAAAAGTCTTTTCCTGCAGTCTAGTTCCTATTTCAAACATCTATACCTGTCTATACTATTTAGGCACAGACAACTACAATGTTAATACAGTGGTATTCTGATTATTACTACAAATAACTAACTAAATCCATCAAGTCATTCAAACAGGGCTATTTTTACCCTGGAGTTACTGAACATGGAGCATGCATGCACAACTTCAACACCAGTAACCACTGTTTACTTAATAAAACAAATTTATCTTTTTCTTTGTGTGTGGCTTTGCTTTTGGGATTTAACCACTGCACTACAGAATCCCACCTGACCTTCAAGATCCTAGTAGTTTTATATTTCTTTCTATAAAACAGTGACTTCAAAAGAAGGCAAGAAAATCCCATTATTTGCTCTATATACTAAGCAAGATGTGAAATGGGTTTTGATCCTCTTTTTCGGACTATAGTACAAAACTTTGACTTGTTTCCTCAGAACATGTTCAAACCAGTAGATTACTAGATAAAGCTAGGCAGACATAGCACAAAATAGAAGCCAATAGTACATGGTAAGTTAAAATGAATCATTAAATTATACTAGGCATGATTTTAGTTGAAGCTTTCTCAGGATCCTGAAATTGAGTGAAACAGAACAAAGCTACTCAAGTCAGAGAATACAAAAAAAAAATAGAAAAATACTTAAGAGCTTTCAGGTTAACCCAGAAAATTGGTTTGTTTGTTTTGTTTGTGGTTTGGTTTTTTCCTGTGTGTGTGTGGGGGGGGGGGGGGGGGTT
>JAVSBS010027020.1:94119-107487 GCA_033124195.1 Coracias cyanogaster | reverse complement strand
AATTACCTTGTCAGCTGTTATGCCAATGCAGCAAGCATTGTAGATACCTAATAACAACAGTAAAACTCACAGTTTCATTACCAGACTTACTTGGCTCTGTGTGTAGTCCATGTCACCTTTCGTCCTTCCTCTACCCTAGCTAAACCTACTGCCAGGTAGCCCAGCTGTTTTAGCACCAGACACCTTAATAAACCTGAGCAGATTTGTCCTCTAGATAAAGAGCAGAATACACCAGTGATCTCATTTCTCTGTCTCCAAAAAGAAACTAGTCTTTAACTTACAGAATACCTAACTTAGGAAACACCTAACTTTTAAAAAACAACCTTCTGTACTTGAAGAAAAATGCTTTTTACAGTGTATTGAAACCTTCTAGGTGGTAAAGAGTCCATATAACTGTCCTTCTGATTTCTTTTTTCCCTCAAAATGGAAGGGCCCTTAGCACCAGCGTACTTCTGCATGTAAGTTTTAAAGTAAATCTTAGTTTAGCAAGCATTTAAGGCATATATTACCAAAAAACCTCAAACCAAACCAGAACAGAACAAACAAACAAACAAACAAACAAGTGCAAACAAAAAGCAAACCCAAAAGAGAAATATATGAAATGGGGTTACCATGAGCACAACTGTCTTTCCAAACTGACATGCAGTCACTAACATGATGAAGCTAGACAGCTAGAGCAATTAGAGTTATCTGTTGTATTGGAAAAACAGTTTCTCCACTTTCTTTCAGATAATTCTTAGATTGGAGATAAAAAAAAGTGTTAGCTATGAACATATTAGAATACCTTGAGTGTTTAAAATTTCCTGAAATGAGGAATCAGATTTTTCTGAGACACAATGAAAGCACACAGAAAACATTTAAGAACATTTTAGGAAAAATCTCTAATTTTCTCTAAATTAAAGAAAAAACTTTATTTTTAGAATGATATATTTAGGTATTTTTAATTAGGAAATCCCGCACAGGTGCCTAAATGGCACACTCAAATACATGCGAGAATATGACATCAAATAATGTACGGATACAATAGGATCAGGTTTCTTCCTTTTTGTCATTTGGCTCCACCATTAAAATGTACATTGATATATAGTAACTGAAATATATCTTAACAGATATAACAGGGAAGGCATGCCTGATTTAAGATAAATGTACAGAGTAGAGGAAGAAATAAAATTAATAAATAATTTCATAATAAAGGCTTTTCAGACTAAAATAAAGTCTCATTTCTGACTAGCAGCAAAAGAAAAAAAATGAAAACCACAGATAATTGCTGAAATAAAAAAACCCTTTAATTGACTAAAATTGTTGAAATTTTACATTATATTTTTGCAATTATCTTCTAATTTTAATACTATTTAATAGAGCATTTGAACAGCATAATCATTTGCGTTTACTGAGCTGGTTTTTCAGCTCTGTAATAGCAAAGCAAAAGGGTCGGTAGGCTGCAAGAAACAGAACAAATGACAAGAATGTGACATGTAATTTTTGATGGCATGGGACATACTGTATTTGAAGATGTTCATTATACAGGGAAAAGATTTGATATCACTACCAATAAGAGGAAAGAATCTATTTAGGCTCATGGTACAACATTGAAAAGAGACACTACCAGAATTTACATAGTTAGCTCATACCTGATAATCATAATCTTGCAGAGATCTCATAATCTCCCAGGAAAAACGCTGATTGGAATTCTCTGAGAATGGGGGCTGAATTCTGGCTTCCCATTTGCTGAAAGCATGCTTTATCCTCCTGTTGTGGATTAACCCCGGGTGGGCAGCTAAGCACCCCACAGCCACTTTCTCACTTCTCTTCCATTGGGGGAATGGGGGAAGAGAAAAGAAAGAATAAAAGCAAGAAAACTTGTGCATCAGGATAAAATAAAATAGTTGTTTAATAAATGAAGGGTAAGTGGGAAATAAAAGAAAAAAAAACAAGTGAGGCAAAGGCAATCACTGCCCACCTTCCATGAGTAAACCAATGCCCAGCCAGTTTCTGAGCAAAAGATGGTTAACGCTCCTAAAACCCCCTCTTTTCCCTTTTATTGCCAAGCATGATATTATATGGTATAGAGTATCTCTTTAGTTAGTTCAGGTCTTCTGCCTGGCTGTGTCCGCTCCCAACCCATTACACACCCCCTCCCAATCTGTTCACTGGGAAGACAGTGAGAAACAAAGGCAACCTTGATTCTGTGCAAATGCTGTTCAGTGAAAGATAAAACATTAGGGTATTGTTTTGGTAAAAAATCTGAATCACAACATCATATTTTCTGTTATAAAGAAAATGAACTCTATCCAAGCCCAGGCTGGTACACCTCCAAAATATTTCATAAAAAGTAGGTGGTAGCAGGCTTGCTTTTCTCCTCACTCAAGTTTAAAGGAAAGGACACTCTTAAATCCTTTGAGGAACTGGACATAAACACCAAGTACCTAGCGTCTTGATAAAATCCAGTTTACAACACAGGGTGGAACCCTCCTGTTGTCCTGATTCAATTGCTTAAGGGTATTCCTAAACAATGTTGTTAATGACCTCTCCTTCATTTTGATCTCAGCTATGGCACATTGACTTGGAAGTCAAATTTGAATCTATGGCTGATGTGTTTGCATGCTCTAGGCCTATCTCTGATGTAAGAGTTGGCAATTACAGTCTAAAGAGTAGTAAAAAAGGAGCAGATTTTTCGACTAACTGATCTGTACCTGACAGTGTTGTGCTCTGTCACACCCCCTCAGCTGGGCTATCTTTACGGCTGAGTTCTCTACCTCCCCCTCACCGCCAGTGGTGCAGGAGGACAGGGAATGAAGATTGAAGTCAGTTCATCATACATTGTCTCTGTCACTCCTTCCTTCTCACGGGGAGGACTCCACACACTGTTCACCTGCTCCAGTGTGGGGGTTCCTCTCACAGGCTTCATGAATTGCTCCAGCGCGGGTCCTTTCCACAGGATATAGTCCTTCAGGAACAGACTGCTCCAGCATGGTACCCCACAGGGTCACAAGTCGTGCCAGCAAACCTGCTCCAGTGTGGGGTCCTCCCTATCCAAAGGTCCTGCCCAGGACCCTGCTCCAGTGTGGATTTCTCATGGGATCACAACTTCCTTCAGGTTCCAGAGTAGGGTCCTCCACAGACTGCATGTCAGGCTCTGTGGACTGCAGGAGGACAGCCTGCCTCATTATCATCTTCACCACATGCTGAAGGGGAATCTCTGCTCTAGTGCCTGGAGCACCTCCACCCCCTTCTTCTTCACACCTCCACCCCCTTCTTCTTCACACCTCCACCCCCTTCTTCTTCACACCTCCTTTGGTGTCCACATAGCTGTTTCTCTCACATATTCTCACTCGTCTCTCCTGGCACAATTGCTGCTGTGCAGCTTTTTTTCCCACTGCTTAAATACGTTATCACAGAGGCACTACCATTGTTGCTCATTGGTTCAGCCTTGGCCACTGGCAGGTCCATCTTGGAGCCAGCTGGCACTGGCTGTATCAGACATAGAGGAAGCTTCTAGCAGCTTCTCCCAGAAGTCACGCCTGTAGCCCCTCCACTACTAAAACCTTGCCACACGAACCCAATACAGAAGGTAATCATTATCACTTTTCATCTCATTGAGGAGCTTAACCACCTGACACAAGATTTTAGGCAAGGCAAAGGCTAAAAGGTAAGTATTATGAAATCTGACCTGTAAATGCCTAGATGCTCTACTGAATCAAACCCTTTCTATGTCTTTATTGCAGTGATGAGATAGCATTGAGATCTGAAAATATAAAAATCATATAAAGATGTATAGATATTCAATCATGACTGAATTTCCTTGCCATGACCTCACACAAATGTCATGCTTGTGAAGATTGTGAAGCAAAAGATTGTGCTTCTTTAACGTGATTAAATCCTTTATTATTGTTTCTCTCCCCTTTTCATTTGCAAAATCTTCATTGCTAAACTCAGGATGGCAAGGAAGTAATTTGTTTCAGTGCTGAGAGAACAATTTCCTAGCATTCTTTTTAATTACACAGTAGTCATTACTGTTTTGCTTAAAAGCTTTTCATAACTGAGATTATTGTGGTGAAAAGGAACACATTATTACTAAGACTTCTTACTCAGTGGCTGTTTGAAGAGAGCTCATGTAATATCAGGGTATATCTTCAATGCTCTTTATACACTTCATGTGCATGTCCATGTATTTGCTTCCTTTTCAAATTAAATAATTTCTTTATTTAAGATGACACTGAGGATTGGGATTTTTGCCCAAAAAAAGACAACCACCAAAGTGTTGTGGGTTTTTTAAAAATTTATTTTATTTTTTAACATTTTCTTGAAAGTTGGAGGCTTTACATAAAGTACATAACAGTATTTACATGATTTTGAAGCCAAGCTTGCAACTGCTATACTTTTGTTGATATTTGTCATCTATATACTTAAAGCAAGGGCATGACAATTTTTTTTTCTCCTAGATGGGAATCTGAATAGACTTCAATTCTATTAGGCAAAGCCATTACTACCTCTGCTGCTGCTGAACACGAGAACTTAGAAGTCTGTGGCAATGAGAAGAGTAAATTGCAAGGACAGGGACTAACATAGAAATTGTTAGGAGCTGCCAAATTTGATAGCCCAATAGAGTTGAGGTTGCTGCAGCTTCATTTTCCCAGATCGAGCCAGTAATGAATCTGAGTCCCCAGTAGGCACACATGTACAAATACACGCAATACATACATGTATATGCACATGACAGGCCACATGGATCAACACAAACAGAAAACAGACCATTTCCACCAACAGCTCCAATGGCCTCACCCTGTTCCCCAGTATGGGAACACTTACACTTGTAAGTGTAAGTACTCACAAGAGTATCCATTCTTTTGTAAATGAGTTAAGATAATTCTAGCCATTTTAGCATGTGAAAAACTTCCACTGATGAATGAATTTTCTCTGTATTTTCTTCTTATGATTTAAGGCTTGCTATCTAAGCCTGTGGGTATGCTGTTCCAGCAGGTTTGCAACTGAAAGAAGACATTGCAATTATAATATCAAATGGAGTTTAAAGAAACATCTTGCTAAAAAGGGAGGGTGGGAAATATCCTATCAGAAAGACTGTTTCCCTATGGAAGGATTATAAATACATAGACTGATGCCAGAATCACTGGGAAGATATTAACAGTTGCTGTAAGAATATCTTTCTACTTAATCATACTGGGAATGATGGAGCCAAAAACACTGTCATATCACCTTCTACCTTCTATCTTAAACAAGTTCAAGAGGTAGTTATCCATTCATTTCAAAGATGCTCCTAGCTAGGCAAAGTTTGGAAGTCCCAATATGGCTTGTTTCTGTCATTTACAAATGAAAATCATTTTCAAACATTCCTCGCTTCTGTCGCGCTGAATAGTCTGGCTGTCACTCTTGGCCTGGATTACATTGTTGAAAGCAAATTTGTGTCACTGACCTTACCAGTAAGGCTGAGTATGCCACAGAATGTCATCCCAGGGGACACCATTTAGAAGTTCTCTGTGACACTTGTTGTCACTGACACACTAACTATGAGGTAGTGATAAGAAATTGTCAGAATTAATGAATTTTGAAATATGTTCCAAGAGACATTTTGTACTGAGGACTGCAAAGAGGGTTAACAGATAAGCAAGCCAATTAATGCTACTGCAGGTACGTAATACACAAAAAAAAATGTTTCAGAAAGGAGATTAGAGATTTTGGGCTTTCCATTCAGAAAGCTGATTTCCAGCATTTAGCAATTCCAGTGAAAGACTCTGAACACCCAGTTGTTATGAAAAGCAGGCCATTAGTGTACATAGCTAAATAAGGTTTCAGGAACATAATATAAAGTATATATTTGGTGTTTATAAGTTTCTCCATCATATTAAATGAGAGAAGCATTTTACTAATTAGAGGCTTTCGTCACAGTATTCTATGAGTAAGACAATTAGGAGTAGGTACAGTATTACAAACTATTAATAATTACCAATATTTATTAATAATTATCAGTGAATGTTTTTACTGTATAGAATGTGGTGATGCTATATTCTCAGCAGGAGTGGGAGAAACTTCTGAAATAGTAACTTGAACCTTTACCACATTGCTTTTTATTCTCACCTGTTCTTTTATTCTTATAATTACTAATAACATCAGAAAACAATTTTTTAAAAAAGTTTTTAATAAGAAGATTTTGGAACAGGAAGTATACTACATGCAAATGAATCAGCATTAAAATCTGAGGTAGAATTTAGAGACAGAACAGAGTGTTAAAGCCTTAATCCATGGCAATGCAGAGAAGAGATTAAGAGGTGTCATAACAAAAAATTTGGTCTATAAATTCTTGGAGAAGCTGAAGATCTTATATCTAATGCATTATGGAGAGGACATCAGTATTTGGACTCTTCATTGACATACAACAGAAGAAATGAGAGGTGATAATTTTAGCAATTGTGATTTGAACAGAGTGAAGAGGTAGGATTAACATCAGAGAGACTAAAGGCGAAGTTGCAGTAATCACAGTAAAAGTTAATCTGACATGTATGTAACTAGCAATGGTGTTTGGAACTAAATATCTCTGTATATTTTCCAGCATTTATGATTGAAGCTTTTACTGTAGCTTATCTTTAAGGACATTTATTCACTGCTATTACTACACTTAAGATTCTTGGGGCTACTGGAGAAAAGCATTAGTGCTAATCAACATCTAATTGATTTATTTTATCTTGAGCAGCAGTAAAAGGAGAATTTGCCAGAGTTAATGCCACTGCAGGGCAAACTTAAAAAGTTAGAGTATTTCCATATGACAAAATGACTGTGTGAATACAACGCATGTTAATCTACAAGTACTAGCTTGAATTCACTCATGTAAGTGCCATAACTATCAATGAAGCTATTAGCTTATGTTTCTGCTAACAATCCTAACACAGAGTTGCTTGACCATCATAAATACCTCTCTACTTTAGTCATGTTGCCTCTTTATTAGCCCACTTAAGTTCACCTAACTTTGTTACATTTTTTTTTTTTAATCACGCTGAAGAAATATTCAGTACATTTTATTGAATGATGTTCATTTCATTCAAAGATTCACTGTCTGGGGCATAGTCTTTCTGTATAACTGACACATGCAGAAAGTGCACTGTGGTAACTCACTGACCTATGACTGAAGGAGATGGCAAAAGGGACTACTCTTCCTGTATGTGTGCACTGCAGGTGAGCTCTGTGCCTCTGTCCAGCCTCTCCTGTGCGGCTGGAAGAGGCCACATTTAAGTGGTAAGGTCTATGTTGCTGAATTGCTTCACTTCCAAGGTAACACTCCTGCCCAGCAGTAGTTTTAACACAGTTACATAATGAACACAATATTTATAGGTAATGCATTTATAATACACTCAGTTCCAACAAAATCTTTCTTTGTGTTCAGTGTGTCACAAATATTACAGTTTTCCCATTCTAAGCTGTTTTCTTTTATTTAATAAAACAGAGGTTAGATTTATCCATAAATTCTTTTTCCTCTGTTTAAAAGAACAACAAGCTGAATCTTTGTTTCTGAAAGGTCTATATTTTAATAGGAGGGAGGATTTCTGTTGTGAGTAGGCAGGTTCAGCAAAACTTGCACTTTGCTTCCTTACAGCCTCAAGTTTCATTGCACTAAATTAGATAAGGTTCAGGTTTGATACCAGCTGATCGAATGTAAGTAAAAATATCTTCTTATATAGTGTTTATACTGCACTTTTCTTTTACTTAGGGCATTTTTTTGGGTAGTCCATTTGGAACCTGAGATCTGATGCAATATCAAATATCTTCCTGGCAGCATGATACTAACATAGATGAAAAAGCATGCTTTGTACAAGTATAGAAATTCTTTCTATCATGTGGCTCAAACAGAACTAATGTAGTTTTATAATGGTGCTTGTAAAGCCTCTTCACTTGTGAGGAAAACTGTGTCAATCAGGGATCATATTTCTTGCCCCTTTTAACTGCCTGAAGCTATATACAGACACCTCTGCAAGTGCTGATACAGGAGTAGCAGTTGTCTGTCCCTTTTTCACTGGCTGGAGCTTACCCCTTTCCACAGCTCACCTGGTAAAATATTTCTGGCAAATTCTATCTAATCCACATTCAGAGGAAAGCCAGTCAAGTTTCCAAATGATACAAAAACCCACATCAGGCTGCTTATTATAACAGAGACTACCACAGAATCTGCTACCAACAGGTTAAGAACTGAGCTGAAATACTGTGTATGTACGTCTCAGCTAGATTGTCTCAGTAGTCTAGAGACATCTGCAATTTGGTTGGGTGTTCTGAGTGGCAGAAACTCCAGCATAGAGAGGACTAGGAACAGCAGCCATAAGCATAGCTACACCTGAGAGAGGATATCTGTCCTTAGCCTCAAGCAAACTATTTAAATTGCTTGTGCTTACCCAGGTGATTTTGCCTGAAGAGGATGAGGGATCAATCACAGGAACCACTCTGCTTGGGGTTACTGCCCTCCCATTTCTGCTGGCAAAAGGGTAATAATGAGCAGCTGGAGGGCATAACTGTAACAGAGGTCTTCCACCTGCATTTCTATTTTAGCTTAATGTCTGTCTACAATCTGTTTGACTGGCATAACTCTGCTAGTTTTAGCTTGTAATATAGACCTAGGTTAATTAAAGTTGCTTTCTAAGTTACACTGCCTATAAATCCTTTAATTTTCTGCAATTGAATCTGTATTTTTATTTACCTATATTTTGTGAGTGAATGTTCTTTTATATTAGTTTGTATTATTAATAAATAATATTGTATGATTTATCTTATTGCAACATGAAAAATTTAGATAAAAACACATAGTGCTGTGACTTTTCTACTAAGCTTGATATTTCTCCATTGCTTACAAATAGTATTCAGGTAAGGAAAAGGCAAAAAGAGGGTGAAGAGGAACATGAAGTTGTCATTCCAAGATTCATGCAGCTTTACTCCAAGAAAGTGATCCCTACTTATATAAACTTGTTGTAAACTGGACTTAGGAAAAAGATACCTAAGATACAGACAGCTTTCAGCACAGTAATCAGATGCTTGTTTAAGGTACCTTTGTCAATATTCTCAGACAGGTTACAAATAGACGTATTCATTTTCACTTATTGATGGGCAGCCACAGTCAAGTATTTAGTTTGTAATTTCATGATATAGCTGAATGATCTGTGTTCAGCTACATGATAAAAAGTTCGTCTCCAAACACACAAGAGCAATGGCATGTGCAAAAACCCAGATTACATCCTCATGCAGCTGTTCCCAGGCCCATCCCTACAGAGTGAGCAACCTGTAAAAAGTCCATCTCCACAAATACAAAGGATCATGAAGAAGGAAAGGTTGTGGAGGAAATCCAGTAAGCCAGTCAGAGAAATGAACACCCTGTACTTGCCCACCCTGGGCCATCTCAAGGGACCACCAGTCCCAGTGGCAAGCTGTGACACTCATCAGGTAAGTCAAGGGGAGCAGCTGTCTGGTCCGCCTTCTGGACTGAGGGAGGTTACAGCCTACAGGGGTGTAAGACTTTTGACTGGATGCAGAAGAAGCACTTCTGGGGATTGTACAAGGCAACAGGATGTTTAGAGAAGGACCAAAGGAGAGGAAAAATAATTTGAAGTGTTTTGGGGAGTAGCAAGCATGGAAAAATAGACTCATAGAATCATTTAGGTTGGAAAAGAACCTATGATCATTGAGTCCAACCATTAACCTAACACTACCAATTGTACCATTAAACCATGGCCCTAAATGCCACACCTACACGTCTTTTGAACACTTCCAGGGATGGTGACTCCACCACTTCCCTGGGCAGCCTGTTGCAGTGCTTGATAACCCTTTTGGTGAAGAACTTTTTGCTAATATCCAGCCTAAATCTCCCTTGGCACAACTTGAGGACATTTCCTCTTCTATCACTTGCTAGTTGGGAGAAGAGGCGAGATAGTTGTAAAGAGCAATAAAGTCTCCCCTGAGTCTCCTTTTTTCCAGGCTAAACAATTCTAGTTCCTTCAGCCACTTCTATGAAGACTTGTTCTCTAGAGGGAGAAGGAGATAGGAGAGGTGAGTTGCTTGTTCAGTGCTGGTCAGTGCACTTGCCTGGCCTTACGCTAACATTCCATCACAACAGTCTGTCCTGACTTCTTATTAAATTCTATTCTATTTTCTTGCCTAAGGGACTTTCTTGCATGTACATGTATGTGTGTGGGATTCTAAGTGCCAGTAACTGTAGTGCCAGAGTGTCTGTGTGTGTCTAGGTCATCAGAAAGGATGATGAGTGTGAGTACGTAAGTCAGTGGATGATCACTAGCGAATATAAAGTTTGACCAGCTGGTGAGTAGTAGGGACAAGACTACAGAATCACAGAATGGTAGGAGTTGGAAGAGACTTCTGGAGATCATCTAGTCCAACACCCCTGCCAAAGCAGGTTCACCTAGAGCAGGTTACACAGAAACATGTCTAGGTGTTCAAAGATGTGTTTGTGCGTGGCAGCTCAAGGACCAGGCTACTGGACAGACCAGTGGAGATTCTGTGGACTCTGGAGGTTGATTGGAAGACCTGATTGAGTATATGAATGTGGAGGACAATAGGGGAGAGGGAGAATCCAGCACCGGTGCATCTAATAGCATGTACTGAAGGGACACATAGTATGTATGTGTCTGTGTGTAGGTCTGAATACCAGCAGCTGGAGTGGGGTTGTGGTCTTGGAGGTGGCATACCCAGGTGTCACCAGCTGGCGAGAATGGGATCCAGGGGAAAGAATTTGGCAGACTGAGTGTCCGATCCCTGCTGCTGGAGGGATGAACTTCATATACTTTTATCTATTCCCACTATCAGATCTTTATCCTGATCATCCAGAGAAGGGAACAGAATGAGGCTGTTGGTGATGTTTATTTGTGCAAGTACTACGTGTGCCTGTATGTGTTCATCAGTGTAGTTGGCTATGTATGACATGAACAGTACTGTATATATGTGCTTATGTACAAAGGGAATACATGCCACTGGTTGGACCCAGGGGCATGCAGCTGTGGCAGGCTTGCTCTGTTGATGTCAGATTTGCCATCTCCCTAACAATATATGCAGAAAATTGCATGTAAATACTTTGAGATTTAGATATGCTAGAACTGACTTATCTAAACAAGTTGTATGAATGCTATTTTGAATATATGCATTAATTTTGGGGGAAGATATGTAATTTCTTTTTTGTTTTAAATTATTTTATCATGTATGTACTTTTGATAAAATATTTCTTGCACAGAGTGTTGTTAAGTATATATTTTAGCTACATAAGTTGTTAGAGCATTATGTGTCACTATTCTGAAGAAATAGGGCCAGACATGAGAGATTTTAGTGGAAATAATACGGTTCTCTCAGCAAATGTCATAAAGCTTGGTAGTGGATAAGGGACTGACAGACAAGATAGGGATGATATCACCTGAAGTACTACCAGCCTTACTGCCACTCGAAAAAAACCCAGTACGAAGTAGCAACAGTCTTACTGCCACTGGAAGGACCCCTGTCTTCACAAGTATCACCACCACAAATGACAATGCTACAGGAAATTAAGACACACTTGAAATCATGCAAAGATTTTAAATAGTTTTCCTGGGTTCTTGATCCTGGATTTGGATGCGCTTGTGGGAAACCTGCTCTCGGTGAATCTGCTTTCACACAGGGATTGGACTAGATGATCTCCAGAGGTCCCTTCCAAAACCTACATCCTGTGATTCTGTGATCCAAGTCCCCTTGGGCTGTAAGCAAATGATATTAAATCTAATTAGGCATTGTGCATATGTGTCTGAGAGATCATAGTCATATCTCTAGTAAGATGAAATATTAAATTATAAATATAAGTTTATTAAAGACCATAATCTCCCCTTGAATATGGTGAAAATACATGTTTGTTTTAATAAGCATTACAATTATTCTATCACTCTTAAAATAGTCAAACATCTGACTGAGGCTTCTTAATTTTAGGCAATAATTGTATTATTTTTAGGCCAGTTGTAATATTAAAATATTTTTACTTTGCTTAGAGATAGGTAAGTAGCTATGACTTTGTTGTGTTTTTTTAGTTTACTTATTTTATGAAGTAGCTTTGTACAGAAGACCAAACCTTGAAATATTTAAATGTGATTAAATTGATTTAATATATGATAGTCCCACCTGTATGTCATTTCTGATGTACATCTGCCACACACAAAATTAAAAGATAAGTAATATGATTACAATCAGATTAGTAAGTCTATGCAAGTAAATGAGATTGCAAATCTATGTGAGTGAAAACTGCACTTCCTAGTGAGACCACTTTGCATCACATTAGCTTAAAATGAATTTTCCACATTCATGTAAGATACTGAGTGGAAAATCCAGCCTTTGTAATAATACTGTCCAAGTACAGAAAACCTTCCCTCTGTTGATGCGCAGACTACTAGTTACTTCTTACTGGAACTTTTCACCTGGTATTTAGTTAAAAGTTGAATCATTCATGCAGATTGATCTTTGATCAAGTTGGAAGAAGTAGGCTTTTAGGGGACAGACAATTTTTGTTTTCACTGTGTTTAAGCACCAGAGATAAATAGAAGGATCAATGTTTTACTGAAGAAGTACTGTGTATATAGTGAAATAAAATTATATATGCTCAAAAAATAGGCAGGTGCATGGGGGTGCAGTAAAGTAAGGGATAGTAAAGTATGTATGTTCAAAAATATGCTTTCCCATTAAAAACCCTGTAACCCAAAGGAATGAGTTAAATCAGCAGCCTTGGGGAACAGATTGCTTTGAACCCCAGAGAACTCGCTTTTCAAGTATGGACTTCTGATTGGTTTTGGTTTTAACTCCAAGACTTGCACACAACTGTACATGTAACAGTTTTAGATATCTGTGGTATTTGGATAATGAAGTGGGGTCCTATGTGCTCAAAGAGGACTTGCTATCTCCAGTGCAACCCAAGGGAATGAAGACTTGCCAGGCTATCACAGGAGGCAGAGAAGGAGGGGGCACTGCTGAGGCAGCACAGCCCTGCTTCTGGTCAGCAACAACAAGATAATAGGAACATGCATAGTTCTTTTTTTCTGAGAGAAGGCTATTAAATATAGTAGCTTCCCTTTTCCTCATTTCCTGTGAAATGCTTATTGCACTTGACACCTCTGCATGTGTTAATGAAGATTACAGAGATCATGCTAAACATGTATGACTGTAGCACTTGTCTCTCCATCCAAATCATGCTACCTGTTGCCTGAGGAGGGGGGACCTTGTTATTTTGCGGATAAAAAGACTGAGAAAATGATTGTTAAATTGGGAGAGAAGAACCTCAACATCTGATGGACCAGTCAACAGGCTGTGTCCTATTCCTCTACCCCTGGCAGGGATGCCTATCTGGGTAAGCACCGAACC
>JAVSBS010027020.1:61188-73886 GCA_033124195.1 Coracias cyanogaster | reverse complement strand
GATTGTTTCTTGTGTGTCATTGTATTAAACTCTCCTTATCTCAACCCAAAAAGGCATTCTCAGGCACTCCTGCCTTTGTCCAAGATGGGGGGGTCAGCAGCAGCAGCCATGTGGCTCGGCTCCCGGCAGCCTCTGAACCACCACAACTGTCCTTATCTCAACCCACGGGTTTTTGCCTGTTTCTCCCTATTTTCCTTCCCATCATGCTGGGGATGGGAGAGGGTGGGTAGGAGTGAGTGGGTCTCAGCATGTGCTCAGTTGCCAGCTGCACCTAAACCATGACATACATGAGTAAAGATACAGATATCTGTAAATACTTAACCGGAAGTACTTTATATGCTATATTATGAAAAAAAATCTTAATTTTCTGCTGCATACAATGTCTGCTATTTTAATGATCTGCACCTGGACTTCCATCCTGGTGTACTTATATCCAGACATCAACTTTGACACTAAACAGGCTTGAGAAACAGAAAGTATTAATGAACTATTTGGTGAAATAGGACATATCTTTGGAGAAATAAGACGTATCTTTTTTCCATCGTTCCGATAAATACAGACCTTCAAACTTCTTAGCAAATACTTGCAATGGAGTTATGCTATTTTGTTGCCAAACAGTCATAAAAGGCCTTAATTTTAGGAAGTTAGTGTAGCATAACTTTGCACACAATACCACAATGGTGAAAGCACTATAAATATCTGAATTTTATTTATATATTTATTTATTTGTTGTACTAGACAATGGAATTAACAAAGCCTCTGTTTAACAGGAGAAAGAACTATAAATAGTGTACTCAGAGAGTTCTACTGTTTTCAAATAGCAGAATTTTATCATTTATTTTTGGTAAAAGTTTTTATTTTGATAAAATCCAATATCCTTAGTGCTTGCGGAACTTGATTTACCATTTTGCTACACTGTTTGTATCATAGCCATCAGTCAATGGGGATGCACCAGCATGAATTAAAAGTAGAAAAAGAGAGGATCATGCCCCATGCCTTGTTTATGTGGAACCTATTGCAAAACAGTACTGAAGATAAAAGAAATAGAGCCAAAATAATTCTTGTTTGATACAGTTTTTGTATCCACATTCTTTGTTCTTTTATAGTATAACACAGCGATTTGAAATATTTCATTACAGGAAATAGCATACAAATATTGTTAAAAAGGTTTCCCTGGCTTGTTATCTTTGTTGGCATCTGAACCATGTTATCCACTATAGGCCAAAAAACATCCTTCAGTAAAGCATGAGCACACACAGCCATATAGAAGCTTACTCCTGATAAGGATATATTGAGAAGATTATTTGAATAATCTCCTCATAACCTTGTAACTAGACTATTAAGACTAGTAAAATACAATGAGGGAATACCTAGTGGATTTAAAAAAATATTTCCTAACATATCATTGCCCAAGATAAAAACATCTTTATTTTCAAGTGGATTTTTCTGTTTTAGCTGTGTACACATACTTGTATTGGTTCCTGGCGTTCAACAAAAATGACCTTTAAAGCTCAGCTCTGGCTACAGAAAACTCTAAATCCAGAGAGGAACAAGTATAGAAAGAATACCTCAGAAGGAAACTATTGTGTATCTTCAGCCAAAAAAACCCTTAGTGACAGCAAATTTAATAAAAGGCCTATGCAATCTCTAGCTCAGTGACAGCTCTCAAGGTACGGTATTACACTAATTTTATTACTTTACACATACATTAAAAAAACATTGAGGTCCTATAAATAAAATACTAAGTCATATACACAATGCCATGAAGTTTAAGAGTGATGGTAAAATTTAAGCAATTACCAATAAAGTAAGAAAATATTAACTAAAGGCAGGATATTCCTTGACTAACAAAAAACTAGAAGTAGTTCCATACACAATATAAAATATAAGTACATCCAGAGTATTAACATGGGTGAAGATGTTGATTTTTCAAATACTTGCTGCTGTGACTGCTTCATGTTTCACAGACTACTTCAAAAGATATAATTTACATCTCAGTTGTCCCAGCAAAGCACAACAATGACTCAGATCAGTGGGCAGAATTACAGTAGCTGTGCTTTTTCCCCTGGAAGCTAGAAAGCATTGTTTCCTGCTACTTATGGAAACTTTAACTTTCTACCTGCATGTTGGTATTTTGTTAGTGCAAGACTTTGCTGAGTAATGTACGTGAACAAACTAAAGCATTAAACAGAATCTGAATTTAAAAGTATATAATTTCAAAAAATTCTGCAGAGCTCTTACTTTTCTATAATCATTAAATTTGCTGAGAGAAGGAATGTTACAGACTATTTCCAAAGGTACACTTTGATGCTGATGGGAGTATCTGAATTAGGCCAAGCTCACAGGCCAAAGTCATCTTTAGAATATGAAAAGCCACCTGCAAAATATCCCTCAAGAGCAGAAAAAAATCTTCCAACCTCGTTGAGGCTCCGGGGTTAGAGCAAACTTGGATCTAAGTAGGACTGCAATGAACTATATCAAACAAGAATTATTTTGGCTCTGTAATTGTAATTCTATATACAATAGGAGAAAACTTAGTGGAAAGAAAAAAAAGAGAGAGAGAAAGCAGTAAAGACAACACCAAAGGTCTTTCAAAATTGCTTGGACAGAAAGAAATGTTAGGATATGAGAGAAAATAAAAGCTACAAAAATCCCAACCAAAAAACTGCTATTGATCTGAAAGACATGAAACAAGCCTTTATGCTACAGAGTAACATGAAATATCACCTGTGATACTGCTCTTACAAACTCATATGGTACATCCATATATTTTTCCCCCTACTCAAAAAATTGAGACAAAAAAATTCAAACTGTCATTTGATCCTGGACCCCTTGAGACTCTCCGTAATATTACTAGAAACCACTAGAAATGCACATGTGCAAATGGAGACATGAGCTAATAGTGAACAGTTACCGAAACCACCTGGAAATGAAGAAGAAGACATTATAACAAAACAACAACACTCATACTGATTTCTGAAACCTTTTTTTTTTTTTTTTGAGATAGAATAAAGCTATTGTATGTCTATGAAAAGTCTCTGGCTTCATTAGAGAGTTTAGTGGAAAACTTATCAGACTTACTTAGGAAATCTCACTGATTTATTCCAGTGACATTTTCTGCTCATTCACTTTACTCTCGGACTATTGTCAATACTGACAAGCATACTGTTTTCCAAATGCTGAATCATTCATTAATACCAGCTCCTTTTCTAAGAGAAAACAATTTATAGTTTTCAAAATTTTTAGTATGATTATTGCAACACACAATGCAATATTTTAAAGAAAATATGAATCCCTAACATAAGGCAGTTTAAATCAAGTGTTAGATATCATGAAATTCTTATTTCCACACTTCTTGATGTTAAATCTTCAGTATTCACTTCTAAAACAATTCCCTTGGGAAGTATTGAATTGCAAAATCCATGAACCGGTAAGTTGCTTACATGTATTTCAGTGGCTTTCTTGGTAACTTTCATTTGTAACTTCAGTCTTATCCTACATCTATTGTTTTCAAATCTCAGAAACAGCACAGAATATGCACAGATAGTTCACTGACTTTCCCAAGGTCTTTATGATCCCAGTCATCATGGCAGGGCATTTTTTCTCCTTCCTACCTCTCAACTTTTTTTTATTATTTATTGACTTTTTTACCAAGACCTTAAGTGTTAGCTATTGCCTAGATTTTCAACCAAAATATCCACAAAAAATAAACAACCTTCCTAAAAGCTATAGGATATAATATTTGCCTTTTTGACAGCTGTACAAACCTGTGGCAAATTCACTGAAGTCAATAACATGTAATTACTGTGGAGATCAGAATGACTTCCACAGTCATGGTAGCTACAGGCATGGTGCTACACAATCATTTAAATTTGTAATGTATGCTACAGAGTCTTATTCCTTAGTTTCCTGTCATGTATCCTTTCTGCGTCATCAATAGATTCATGTTTTGGATTTGTCCTAGTGTAACTGTAATTTGGTTGTTTATCTCTTACAACAAGTGTAAGTCTTCAACTGTATCAACACATAATTCAACTTGTGTGCCTAATAAACAAATTTAATACATTAGGTGTAATAGCTCCTTTCCTATTAGGAGTCCTACCTATAAAACCAGTTGTGATGTTTTGTGAACTAACAAACAGTGTGCTTCTCCTGAAACACTCACTTTTTGGCTCAACTACTTTTGTACCTCTGTAACAGCACTTCAAGGTCAAATTCAGATAGCAGTAAAACAAGCTATTTTAAATAGTTGTACGGAGTAATAAATTGTTTTTCTTTGAGTCTAAACATTTATGACGACTTATGAGCTTTTTTGTGACTCCAAATGGTGTAATGATCACGGTTTGAAAAAACAAGGCATAAAACCTTGGGAGGTGTACAGATGTCATGATCAGTGGCTAAGAAATGCCTTTTAAATTTTCTTATGGAATTACTTTGTTTTTTATGAATATATATTTGAGAGGCCAGACTGTGGCCAGACATGTAAGAGCGGAGGAGTTCAGATAGTCCTGTCTCCATTTCTCGATCCTCTTTGGTCCCAGTTAATTTACTCATGCAAGTGTGTGTGCTGTTCTTCTAACAGAATCCCAGTAATGCTACAATGTAGAGGTAAGAAGAAAAAGAACCCATAAATCTTTCCCGTCCCATACCAATGCAGTTGCGTCAGGAGAATGTATAACAGCTATTTCAAAAAGGGGACTTTATCTATTCATGAAGCTCCCTGCAAATCTCATGGAAGAGTATGGACCTTTACAAAAACTAACTTTGGATCATCTCCACAATTATCCAGAAGAATCCAGAAGTAGCAACTGACAAGACAGTGTGGATGGAAATCAAAACAGCGTAAGAACTGCTAGGAAAATACTGCTTGGTGTCAAAACTAGCATTTCAGAAATAATCTGCCATTACACAGATTCAGTTACTTAATTTTACCATATTCAATATTACTGAGTATCACCAGGCCTATGTTCTATGTTTCCAAAAGATTTAGAACTTTGAGTCAACTTTTGTCTTCATATTATTGGAAACTTGGGTGCTTTTTTTTTGTTTTTGTCTTTTGTTTTGTGTTGTTTGTTTGTTTCAGTTAACAATAAAAAGTAGCAACATACCTTCAGTAAGTGATCTTATAAGGCTTTCTCATGTTAATCATCCCCACCATGTCCATAGCTTATATGGTTTCTGTGGGACTAATTACATGAAGGACATTTACAAGATCTGTTCCCTTATGACTGTTTTGATATTATTTCTTACTGGGGAATAACTGGCATTGTCATGAGATGGTTTGATTTAATGAATTTTTTAAACATAAGAAAATAATTTAAACTTGGACCATTTTCTAAATTAACCTTTAAAAATTTTATCTAGCATTAACTGTTAGCATGAAACAGTAGAATACAACATATGGTTTTTCTACAGTTCAGTAAGTGAATGATGTGTGTCACCATTTCAGTTTGCAGAAATTTATGTAGCTTGATATTCATATTGATAGCTGGTGACAAAAATGACTTAAAACAGATGCCAAAGCAATGAAAATAGTTTATGTGGAAAAGCCCAGTCTTCTAAGGTATTTAAACTCACCAGATAATGCCTTAAGAGAACTGCATTGGCACTAAGGATGGAATTGTTACTTCACTTGATTAAGAATGGTATTGGTGTTGACACTTTACCACATGCTTAGCTGTACTGTGATTCATTTCTTTATGCCACTGGGGAACACTTTCACTATAGCCAAAACAGAAGTAATTTTCAATCTTAAAGCACACATTAAAAGACTCTTTTTTTTTTTTAAAAAAAAAATCTCTTCATTCTTACTCTCTGCTTCAATGTAATTAAAAGTAGGCAAAAATAATAAATTAGTTAGCAAAATATTCCCAAACCATTCTATCTTTCCTAAAATGACACTAAACTGCAAAATTTCAGGTCACTTTCTATTGAAGCTTTGGGGAAATTAAAAAAGCCACTCTTGCTCAAAATGTCAAGCTGTGAAAGGCCATCTGCTACTAAAGTTCTGAGTTGTGGATAGAGTCCCGTTCCTAGTTACAGACTTCTGTATTTGGCACAGAGATTATGGATTCCCACCCTTGGTTTACATCTATACTGACATTTAGAATAGAATAGAATAGAATAGAATAGAATAGAATAGAATAGAATAGAATAGAATAGAATATTTCAGTTGGAAGTGACCTAAGATGATAAACCATTCCAACTGCCTGACTACTTAGTATTACTGTCCTCCAATCCAGTGCTGTAGTCTGATGTTATTGAGACACACACTCTAAACTCTTCCTCTATACTTATTTGAAATCTTGCTTTTCTGTTCATTTGTAGGAGCTATGTCATTAAATTCCCAAAGAACTCTAGACAAACCTGGATGTAGGATCAAATATGTAAAGACACCCACTGTCTGTAGTGCTGTGTAACAAAAGAACTTACTTTTGCTAAGGAACAGCCACCTCTCTATATGAAAGTGTCTTGCTAAGTTATTATAGAGGAAGCTTAGTCCAAATCTCTATAATAATAGCAAATTTCCTGTGGAACTGATGAGAATAAATAGGGCAAATGGCATATTTTTCAGTGAGTAAGTTTAGACATAAAATAATACTGTACAAGAAAAAATATTTCAGATCGTATAAAACACGTGAGTTACTGAGCAGCCAGAATAGAATCTAACATCACAATTGAGGTGGGTTTTTTAATTTTAAGACAGTTGACAGCATATTTTCTAGTATATTAGACATGTCTTTGTATTGACAGTGGTCTTATTAGTTTGAATGAAAACATAAACCTGAGCTGACAATAATATAAGATTAATAAATAACATCTTCCAGAAAGAAGAGCGTAAGACTAGTCTGTATTTGTATTTCTAGATAATTTTAATTTTCTTTGTGTTTCTTACATCCTCCCTAGTCACATTAAAATTTTACTATTAAAAGACGCGTTAAAGCAGTTAGTCACAGTCCCCACTTCTTCAGACAACTGGCATGAGTCATTCACATAACTTCTCTTGTACAGTCAGTATGCCTGCTGCTGCTGAGCAATCAGGTTGTTCTCTCTGATCCGTTCTCACTCACAACAAAGGAATCCCACTAGAATTCAGTGAACATACCCATTAAGCACAAGGCCTCTGGTGTCAGCTGCTGAGTTGTTATCACATTAATGAGTTAAAACTCAACTACATTCTCAGTAATAGCCAAAGGGCATACAGTGCTAGCTGAAAGGTGAAGTAAGTGATTGCACACAAGAGACATAAAGCTCAACTTTGTCATTGCCTAATTCTAGGACACTGGGATATCTTCCAAGGGCTAAAATGGCTTTTTGAATTAATCCACATAATGGCCTCTCAGTTGTCTTTGCTTCTCCCTTGGCTGTGCCTACTAAGTTGTCCATTTCATGAAAATATCTGAGGAGTCTTTAACCTGTTCTTGTGTTCTAGGAAAACTTCCATATACCAAGACAAATACAGTGAAAACAGATGCAATCACTGTATTATTCTGTGAATATTGGAAGTTTTTTGTGGATCTTTCACAGAGAAATATATGCATTTGAATAAACCACATAAATTTGAAAACTTTACTGATTTAGCATTTTGACCACTGCTCCTATTCTTTTTCTTAAACTAGAAAGTTAATCAGAACTACTAAGAGATATATGCCTTACATCTAAATTACAGACTTATATACAATCCCACGTATTAGAAACTCATAAAAATGTATTTTTCTCTTAGGTAACTAAGAAAGCAATTTCAGTTTTCACTGAGAAAATGACTCAGAATGGCTCCTGTTAAAAACATGAACTAAACTCAGCAAAGAAAGAGAAGAAATACTAGATATCCTCATATGCATGAAATTCAATGTACCTTGAAATTAAGGTACAAAAAGCTGTCATTTTAAGTAAAATGCAAAGCTGCACACAAACCTCAGGAATACTTCTTTTTTTAGAAATATTTAGTAAGTGAAAACACTATTTTCCTAAAGAAGAGTTGCAACGTGAAAACGGAGTACTTCATGTTACAGTGTGACATAATGAAGATGTAAAATATAAAAGTAAATACAGGATTGGAAGGGATCTACTCACCTCTGGTTTTGATCCATTCTCCCTAGTCCTACCACTGCCTGACATCTTAAAAAGTCCCTCACCAGCTGTCTTGTAGGTGCCCTTAAGATACTGGAAGGCCACAATAAGGTCTCCTTGGAGCCTTCTCTTCTCCAGACTGAATTACCTCAACTCTCTCGGTCTGTCTTCATAGGAGAGGTGCTCCAGCCATCTGATTGTCCTCATGGCCCTTCTCTGGACACGTTCCAGTATGTCCATATATTTCTTGTAATAGGGGCTCCAGAACAGGACACAGTACTCCAGATGGGGTCTCACGAGAGTGAAGTAGAAGGAGAGAATCACCTCCCTCGACCGGCTGGCCATGCTTCTCTTGCTTTGGTCATTAGATATGAGAAAACAAAGTCCATATCAAAATAAGATGCTTTAAACATAGGTAGTAAGCTTTCCATAAGAATAAACATACTTAGTGTTAACATTTATATGGTATAATATTATGTATCTGCCTTTCCAGCTTCTGTATATTTGCAGTATGTTGAACTTCATGAGAAGGAGAGAGATACATGTCTACATAGAAACTGTCAGTCAAAACCTCTTGAAGAATACAGAAACATACAGAAAATTATCAAATTTTGCCTGTATTGAAGGGATACTAAAATAGAATAGGGAGTTACATAAGTGTATTTCCAGAAGGTATACTTGTTGATTACAATAATTCTGAAACAAAAGGGGTATTTGAGTCTTGTATACTAAAGAGAGCCTGGAACTATCCCCCTATGTACGGTGTAGCTGTTGAAACAATGTCCCATTTTATCAGAAGAATTATAGATACATTGGTTACATACACTTGTTCAGCGGAGCATTTCACAATTTTGTGAGTGTTTTAGAAAATGTATATGTGTGACAAGTTATTTTGTTCTTTGCTCCTCCAGCTGCTTTTGGGATCAGTGCCCGTTTTTTATTTTCCTGATGAGACTCCACAGTTAAACAAGAAATTGGAATCTGGAGGATGCCAGAAATGTATAGTATAAAAACAGAAGAAATATTAAATATTCAAGTCAAATACTAAAGACTGAAATCAAGCACATTTAATGATTCAGTATATAACAGATAGAAAAAAGGTGGAAAAAATAATGTTTCTTGTATTTGACAGTTGTTAATTGTCGCAATTTTTATGCCCACCATCATGATCATAATGATCCTTTCTGGGTTTGATACTGGGTTTTAAAAGGGTTTTCAAACCCAAATAGTTTCAGTATGAACTTTGAATGGAATGTTGTACATGTATAGAATGTGAAATTTGCACAACCTCTGAAAATCCCTAACCACACGCTGAACATAATGCAGTGCCTGAATAATACTTACTCATGCAAGTAGAGAGATTAGGATTTTGTAGCATCTGAATGAATAATGGTATTGCTGTCAGTTGTTAATGACAACAGAAACTAATTGTTCTGTACAGCTTCATACTTAACAGACTTCATAATAAGAACTACACTCACAGAAGCAGAGCACTGTTGAACATAACTTACCGCAAACTGTGTTTAACAAATCTATGCTTATCAACTGGAAACTAATAAATAGTTCCAGTCAAATGCACTGTTCATATAATAACAATTAAGCACACCATAGGAATAATAACCAAGTAGAAAACAAGTAGAATTTTTAATGAAGCATTTGAATAATGCTTAGCCTAAAGGTGGAGTTCTCAAAGCACTGGCTAAATTCTCTTCCTCTTACATGCAATGAAAATTTACCACTGTTTTTAGTGAAAGTAGAACTAAGTCATTATTACTTTTGCAAGATTCACCTCTAAATGATTTCTAATATTTCTTTTACAAATGATCACTGATGACTAGATATCATCACAGTTCAAAGAAGAAAAATATTTTATACATTAATTCTATTTACATTGAACAATAACATTCTAAATTGTATCACTTCCAATATAGATTTTTTAATGTCAACTTGTTCAGTATTTACAGCACACAAATTTGTGATTGGTCAATCCAAATACCAAGATACATGAAAGATAAAACCAGAGGATAGAGGTGTTAAATATGGAGTTGTTAAATATGTGATATTGAAATCAGGATTCACTGCCTGAATTTCTGGTTTATGACCAATCTGAAAATGGAAATCTGTCTCTATTGTTGTTGCAGGTGTTTGCTGTTGCTGTCGTTTGCTGTTTCTGTCATGATCATCTCAGGAACAGCTTATTTATCATACATTTTTAAAATACCAAGTTGTGATAACACTCAAGATCTTCTTGAGAAGACTGCTACATCTCTGTAACAGTGTTAATTCTCTGGTGAGTGGACAAATAATGTGACTAAGAAGACATTCTCAGTTCCTCATATGATAAGCTTCATACACCAACATAATGAACAAAAAATGTAAGGAAGATACATTAATTATTTATTTAGTAACAATCTCTGATACAATTTTATGTAAAAGCATTCCCAAAGGAAAAGCAAAATAACACAAAGACAAATTTGTGGTCATGCTATTAATGTGTACTGAGAATGTTACCACATAGCTGCCACACTGACATTTCAAAAGTAACCAGAATTTTCTATAAACGGTTGTGTTATTCCCAGCTGTCCACTGAAATTTGTTACAAAAGACCCCCTTCAGAAACACCATTAACATTTTTTCTTAATATGGAAAGAGCTGCCTCTCTACTTGCCTACTTTCAAAGCAAAATAGCAATTAGCACTTAGAAAAAGTACACAAGGGATGGATTATGTTTGAAATAGTACAAAATAAGGCATTACTTAGATAATGGATATTGATTCAACATGCAAGTTGTTATATAAATGTTGGCTATTTATCATCATAATTTATTTGAATTATTTTGTCCAATGATTTGTGTATCCAAACCCTCTAATGGAAATGATCTGAAAAATTAGAAGCTATGACCTGAGAACTTATATTCAAGAAATTAACTAAGAGAATAAAACCTGACATACACTAAAACATAGTAGTTTACATAACTATAGTATAAATTAATTTATTCATATTTAATAAATAAATAAGAAATAAATACACATGCCTATTTTCTAACACCTAGGTAATATAAGCTGTTTTATTTGAGAGAAATAATAATGATGACAGATTAACAGGTAATCTCCCTTAATAATTGTTCAGATTCTGGTAAAAGCTTTATATTCTCCAAATGACTACCATCATTAATTATGAATTTGGCTCATTATGCTGAACTGCAGAAGTTTCAATCCTTAAAAGGAAAAAAGTGATACATTAGTAAAAACTTGAGCTAAAAAAGTATGCCCTTCTAAAGCCTACCAATACATATGTCAAGATTTAAAAATCGTGAGTGCTTCCATGACATTTCCAAAGCCAGCTGTTACTTTTCCAACTCCCAAAATTAACATAAATAATTCAGAATTCCCAATTTTCTTAAGAGTTCCTAAGCACCGAGGCTGTCTGCACCATGATGCATTTAGCTTTCTGCAAAGGACATCTATAGAATTCATGCTTTATGAGATAACAGAGGGTAAAAGAATTCTGGATATCTTCCCTTACCAGCTTTTATATATTGCTTGCTGGCTTTTCTATTGCTCTAAGCCTCTATCCTTAGAAAAAAACAGACCCAGTATAACTGCCTAGTGATTTTAACTGGAGAACTTAGTCTGATGTGCAACAAAATATGGCTTGCAGTGCTATGAATCACCAAGAATCATGGCTCTTCCTTAGAAATAGACATCCAGGTGACTGATTTTTAGTCCTTTTTCATGTTCTGCCTTTACATAACTGGGAATTGAGGCTTACTGTTTTTATTAGAGGGAGAAAACAATGCCTAGAATAAGATACACTGAGATACACAAAGCACTTCTTAAATCATTAGAAAGGCGGGTTGCAGTTAACATTCTAGATTTTGTTCCAACATATGAAAATTAATGTCCATTCTCCTCATAACTATGACTGATTATGAATTAGTGGGAACTTTTAATATTTTAAAATAATTCAATTGCTTTTTAAAGCAATTATTAGAAAGGACACGGAAATTCTGTAAGACTTTCACAACGTTCCATAGACCACACATTGTTTTTTACAAGGCTGGGAAACATATACATAAAAAGTAGTTTGTAGATTACAATAACAGTTTTATTAGAATTTACACTCTTTGCAGTAAATGAGGAATAATCTAAAAACTGAGAAACAGAAGAAAGTTATGAATGGATTCAATAAAATATAAGTTAAAAGTTATGTGATATTATGGTCTGTAGTAATATGAATATGGAAGAGTCCGGGATTTCTAAGTATTCACATTCTTCCCATGTTGGCATATAACTGTGAAAATTTGAAAAGAGTTACTAAATTGTATTTCATTCTTTTCTTGTGGTTGAATCATGTACAATACTATTCTGTTCATGTGACCAGGATGTGAAAAGTAAGCCCTGGTCCCTGGTCAGTTTAAACCAAATGCTGGCTCAGTATTTCACCAGAAGTCTTATTTTACATGCATTACACAGCATGCTTATCTCTGCATATTGTATAATCCACACACAGTAGGTTTCTTACTAGCATGTATTATAAAGGGAAAATAATCATGTCCACAATGTTATTTATCATTTGTTTCATATTCACGCTCCCTGATCCAGCTGCTCAACAGAGTAAGTGGAATC
>JAVSBS010027020.1:46643-60892 GCA_033124195.1 Coracias cyanogaster | reverse complement strand
AGCTGCTCAACAGAGTAAGTGGAATCCAACTCAAAAAATGGGATGAAGTAGGAGAAGCCTGAGTCAGGATGAATCATGACAGTTGTTAGGAACTTTTTCAAAAGTTCAATGACAAAGTTTGAGGAATACATGATATATGTGCAATAGGGTTTTTATGATTTCAAGACTGACACAGAGTCTACTGTGTTTTGTATACCTGTATTAAAAAGATGGTGAGAAATGCATTTACAGCTGAAGGGCACTTTCTGTTTAGCTATGTGTGGCTATTAGTTGCTCTGTTTTTTGGAGTAGGCAGCACATTCATGATACTACTTGCATACCTGGCTGAGTGCATAAAAGCTCTACATGTAATACATCAATAAGATCTTTTTTATATCCACCTTCAAAAAAAAAGTTTTCAAATAATAGTACACATTCCTTTTCCACCAGAGTAAAAAAAAAAAGACAAAAAAAAAAAAGAAAAAAAAGTGACTCCTCCCACTCATTAATATACTCATAAACTATAAATTAGGCTTCCTCTTCCCAAACACTTAGATTCATGAGCTCATTCTTTCCTTTGAATCTCTTATTGTAGGTCTAGACATGGATAATTGTATTTGGTTTGCATGGCAAGGTTTTGGTAGTGGGGGTCTACAGAGATGGCTTCTCTGAGAAGCTTCTAGAAGCTCCCCCTATATCTGACAGAGGCAATGCCAGCTGGCACCAGGATGGACTCGCTGCTGGCCAAGGCTGAGCCAAACAGTGAGAGTAATATCTATGATATAGATACTTAAGAAGAGGGAAAAAAAAGCATGTTCAATTGCAGATGGAGAGAGGAGTGAGAATATGTGAAAGAAGAAACTCTGCAGACACCAAAGTCATTGAAGGAAAGGAAGGAGGTGGTCCAGACACTGGAGCAGAAATGCTCCTGCAGCCCATGATGAAGATGATGGTGAGGCAAGTTTTACCTCTGCAGTCCACGAAGGTCCATGGTGGAACAAATATTCACCTTGCAGCCCATAGAGGACCCCATGCTAGAGCAAGTGGATGCCAGAAAGGAGGCTGCGACCTCATGGGAAGTTTATGCTAGAGCAGTGTGCTGGCAGAACCTGTGGATGCATGGAGAGATAAAGCCATGCTGGAGCAAGTTTGCTGGCAGGACACATGATCCTGCGGGGGACCCACGCTGGAGCAGTTTGTTCCTGAAGGACTGCACCCTGTGGAAAGGACCCATGCCGGAGCAGTTCATGAAGAACTGTCTCCCATGGGAAAGGCTTAGGTTGAAGAAGTTCATGGAGGACTGCCTCCCACGAGAGAGACCCCATACTAGACCAGGGGAACAATGTGAGGGGTCCTCCCCTTGAGGAGGAAAGAGCGATAGAAAGAACATACGATGAACTGGCCACAAGCCCTATTCCTCATCCCCCTGTACCATTTGGGAAGAGGTGGTAGAGTATTTGGGACTAAAGTTAAGTCTGCTGTTGTGGGCTGACCCTGGCTGGATGCCAGGTGCTCACCAAAGCTGCTCTTTTACTGTCCTCCTCAACTGGACAGGCCAGAGAAAATAAAAGGCTCATGAGTCAAGATAAGAACAGGGAGCGATCATTCAGCAATTACTGTCATGGGCAGAACAGACTCAAATTGGGGAAAATTAATTTAATTTGTTATTAATAAAATCAGAATAGGCTAAAGAGAAATAAAGACTAAATCTTAAAACACCTTCCACCAATTCCTTCCTTCTTCCTGGGCTTAACTTTACTCTCAAGTTCTCTACCTCCTCCTCAACCAGAGGCACAAGGCCGCCAATCCAGAAAGGACAATGTAGGGAATCTGTTCATTGCCTAAAACAAAAGACAACCATTTTCTCTCCATATCATCCACCTTGAAAATATACTTATTTGTCCACTGTCACAATGCTGGTAAGCTGGCTATTGAACTTATGAAGAATCAGACATGGACCTCAGTCCCTCAAAAAGGGCTGGAGGAGGAGACACTGTGGGAAAGAATGAGGAATCCATCTACAAACAAGTCTAAAGAAACTGTTAGCTCCTTCTTTGCCTCATCTCTAAATTGCTCTTCTGTAGTCTGACAGATTATAGGTGTTTCTGCTTATAACAAACACCTCTTACCAAAACATAAGCTTGCCAGACAAATAATGAGACTGCTTTCTTGTTTTTCATAACATGACACTCACGTGGGATGCATGCATCTTAACCGCTGCTTGTGGAGGCATGTTGTGATATTATATCATACATGCTAGAATAACGTTGAAGCATTGTCACAAGAAGAGAGAATGAAACATTGTTAAATGTGGCAGATTTACAGGGAGAGGATTCTGAAGCCAACTATCCTTTCAGTCCATTTCCTTGAAGTTATTTTGTTTGCTTCAGATGGGACCCTGGGATCTAAGCAGAATATAGACAGTGTGGATAGATCTGGAGGGAAATAGGGAATGAGCCAAACTGCTAATGTTAAAAAAATACTGAAAGAGTGTTGCAGACTATAATATTTATGTAGAACCCAAAGAAATTACAAATTGGAAGCATAAGGGCAAGGTACCACTAGTACCACCATTTATTTTGTTGAGCCAGGTGGCAGATGTATGAATGGCAAGTCTGCATCCTGACTGTAGTGTGATGACTTGGATATATTATAATGATACATGATAACATTTTGCTTTTAAAATAGAGTTCTACACATACTGGGATTTCAAAAGTTAAAAACAACAAAAAAAAGAATTTTGTAATTTACTGGCCTCAGTTTCTCCGCACCTGTTTCTTATCTGCTGTGTTAGCTACAAGAGTAATCATTTTCTTTTCCATTTTGCCTGGATGTGTTTGCCCAATTCCTATCCTCACACTACATGTCCAAATTACCCCAAATTTAAGTAGCGATATACCAATACTTCTTATAGAATCATGCTTGTCAAATTTAACAGGGACAGCCTTCTCGCTTATACATGGCTAAGAGAAAAGAGCTGACATATGACAAGGTTTGTTGCAAGCATTAAGCAGCGTCTTGACAATAACTGTAATTAAAGTTGCCACAGCTTTGACCTGATTAAACACTGAACAATACTACTGCCATTCTGACTACCTTAGGCCGGTGAGCATCTGATAATATATAATATCTTTTGGCAGCCAAGTTAATTATAACATAGTTGAATGCATCTCTTTAGAGGGGAAATATTTAAATAAATTAATGGAATAGAAACAGTGATGAAAGCTGTCAGAGTATTTCTAAGTATTGCTAATAAACATACCTAATATCTCTGAAGAGTGGTAACTTTTTTGTATGTTGTTATGTATTTTTAACACTTTTTTTCTGTTTATGTAAGAACTTTACATCCCATGTATGAACACCTAAACATACTGAACTTTGCAATGTCAAAGCTCATACTATTTCCTGAAAGATTCACAGGAGCTGAAAGCTGAGATCGTGAGGCACTTGGTGGATTTGGACATTAATTAATGGGAATGGAACATTCAAATATCTTAGGTAGTACTAAGAATCATAACCAATGTGTTTGTTTCAGCCCTCTGTATCAAGATACTGATGTTGGTGTTCCAAACCTCTTTCTAACACTGATATATTAACAGCTGGATGGATAAGGTATGTACAAAACAATTATATGCAAGTAGCACTAATGAGTATCATTGTAATGTGGGATTTTTCAGCATACTGTGTGACACTTTTGCTGAAACACTGAACTTAGGAAATATGAATCATACCTAAGTATGACCAGCAAAGATTTTTAATAAGTGCTGATGAGTGCCAGATTAAGAAGAATTGCCTTCTTGTCACTGAATCAATCACAGAGAAATAGATGCAGTAGTTTATGAAAAATAAAATATCTCCTGTACAAGTCTCATAAACGAAAGATTTGCCTACAGCTTCAAGTGTACTATATGGGAAGTCCCTTGTGGCATACTGGCAGTCACTTTGTCTATCTAATTATTGTTACAGGGAACTTTAGTGAGGTATGCATAATTTTTATTAACATACTTTAATTTGTATTTCTGTGTCTGATTAAATATTTAGACTTTGACTCAGATTGGGAATGAAAAATGTTATAACAAATATTTCTACCATCTTTCTTGAAAATCAAGAAAACATTTTAGAAGTGATTCATAACTTCTTCCAAAATTCTGACCTGATCACTCAAATATTTTCTGAAATCATATTTGTATCCACAATAAGACCAAAAAGTACTACTTTGTACCTGGAATAGGTGAGCCTTTTGGTGTAACTGCACTTTCACCTTCTTTGTAGAGGTACAAATCACAGAATCACAGAATCTCAGAATGATAGGGGTTGGAAAGGACCTCTGGAGATCATCTAGCCCAAGCCCCCTGCTAGAGCAGGTTCACCTAGAGCTGATTGCACAGGACAGTATCCAGGTGGATTTTGAATGTCTCCAGAGACAGAGACTCCGCTACCTTTCTGGGTAGCCTGTTCCAGTGCTCTGCCAACTTCAAAGAAGCTCCTCCTCATGTTTAGGTGGAACTTCTGATGTTAAGGTTTGTGCCTGTTAACTTTTGTCTTGTCACTGAGTACTACTGAAAAAAGACCAGCCCCATCCTTCTGACATCCACCCTTAAAGTACTTATATTGAGACGATCCCCTTTCAGTCTTCTTGAGGCACCCCAGGATGCCATTGGCCTTCTTGGCCACAAGGGGCACACTGCTGGCTCATGGTCATCCTGTTGTCCACCAGGACTTCCTAGTCTTTTTCCACAGGGCTGCTTTCCAGCAGGTCAGCTCCTAACCTGTACTGATACATGGGGTTATTCCTCCCTAGGTGCAGTACCCTACACTTGCAGTAGTTGAATTTCATAAGGTTACCTGTACCCAACTCTCCAGTCTGTCCAGGTCATACTGGTTATGGTAGCATAGCTTTCTAGTGAGTCCGGCATCCCTCCCAGTTTTGTGTCATTAGCAAACTCATTGAGGGTACACTCCATCCCTTCATCCAAGTCGTTGGTGAACATATTAAACAGGTCTGGACCAAGTACTGACCCTTGGGTAACACCACTTGTTACAGACCAACAGCTAGACTCTGTGCCAATGACCACAACCCTCTGAGCTCTATCTTTCAGCCAGTTTTCAATCCACCTTACTGTCTGTTCATCTAACCCACACTTTCTAAGGTTCCCTATGAGGATGTTGTGGGAGAGTGTTGAAAGCCTTGCTGAAGTCAAGATGGAAAACATCCACTGCCTCGCCTAATCCATCCATGCATTCATGCCCTTGTAGAAGGCTATCAGATTAGTCAGACATGACTCACCCTTGGTGAATGCATGTCGTCTACTTCTGATAACCTTCTTTTTCTCCGCATGCTTTGACATGATGCCCAGGAAGAGCTGTTCCATCATCTTTCCAGGGATGGAGGTGAGGCTGACCTGTCTGTAGTTTGCTGGATCTTCCTTCTTGCTTTTTTTGAAGACTGAAGTGACATTGGCTTTCCTCTAGTCCTCAGGCACCTCACCTTTCAAAGGTGATAGAAAGTGGCCCAGCAATGACTTCTGACAGCTTCCTCAGTACTTGCAGCTGCATCCCATCAGGATCCAGGGACTTGTGGGTATTCCATTTATTTAATTGATCTCTAACCTGATCCTCCAAAATGACAGTCCAGAAAGGCAGGCAATGGAGGTTCAAGATTTTCTTACTCAATGCTCATTCACTTCATAAGGAGTTGATGCAGAGTTCCTATAATCTTTGCATTTTGTTGCTGTAAGTTTGTTAAGCCTAGATGGAACTGCCAGAAATACTTATTTTTGTCTTTTCCTTCCTGGACACTTGACTTGTAGGAAAATACTGTTTTTCCTTTATGAAAATTTATATGCAATAAAAAGACTTAGAGGAATGTTTCATAAACTATGCACTTTTGAACTATACACTTCTGCATGGCATGTGGTCCACGAAGTTCCACAGAGCTCTCTTGCTTTTTACAATACTTAGTTCAATGATGATGTGAAACTTGTAGGGCTGTCTGGATGACAAGTAAAATTTCTCCATGACTGATGCTTTCAAGACTTGGAAATCACTATTAGCCTTTTATGATCAGATGGTTGCCTTGGTTGATTAGGGGAGAGCAATAGATATTTTACTTTGATTTTATTAACACTTTCAGCACTGTCTCTCACAGAAAAGCTGAAAAGATATGGCCCAGACAAGCAGACAGTGAGGTGAACCTAAAACTGTATGGACAGTTGGATTCAAAGGTTTGTGATCAGTAGCATAAAATCCAGTTGGAGGCCAGTCACTAGTGGTGTATCCCAGGGGTCCATACGGGTCTGATATTGTTTAACATCCCCATTAATGACCTGAATGATGGGACAGAGTGTACTCTCAGCAAGTTTGTTGATGATACAAAACTGAGAGGATTGGCTGATAAAACAGATGGCTCTACTGTCATTCAGAGGAACCTGAACAGGCTGGAGAAATGACTGAGCTGACAGGGAACCTCTTCAAGTTCAACAAAGGGACAAAGTGTTCTGCACCTGAGGAGGAATAGTCCTATGCACCAGTATGTGCTGCAGGCTGAGTAGCTGGAAAACAGCTTTGCAAAGGACCTAGGGGTCCTGGTAGAAAGAAATCCAGCAACATGCCCTTGTGGCAAAGAAAGCTAACAGTATCCTAACCAACATTAAGAGGACTACTGCCAGCAGGTTGAGGGAGATGATCCTTCTGCTCTACTCAACACCAGTGAGATGCCTCTGGAATACTATATCCAGTTGTGGGCTTCGCAGGACAAGAAAGGCATGGACTTACATGTACAATATGGATATATTGGTGCAAGGCAATGCGTATAAATTTTGCATTTAAACTGGTTGAACAGGAGCAGGTTGCCCAGAGAAGTTGTGGAGTCTCCATCCTCAGAAATACTCAAAACCTGACTTCACACCGTCCAGGATAATATCGTCTTGGTGACACGACCTGAGTGGGAGTATATGAGTGGTCTAGACAATCTCCAGAGGTCCTATTTTGTGATTCTGTGATTTTTTTTTCAGTTAAGCAACTAACCATTTATAGCTTTAATATCTGAAAGCTGGGGTTTCCATTTTTCCCTTTGGTATACTAGCCCTTAAGTATATGAGGATTTATGTGTTATTAAGATTATACCTTTCAATCTTAACACACCACCCTAATCAACTGGTCATCTTTATATTTGTTCAAATAAATTGTAGGAGAAATACTTGCTATCTTCCTCCTGAAGACTTAATTAAGAATTAATATGTGAGATAATGATTACAGACATATGACATAATTAGCTTTGTATGTCATACTGAAAATTTTCTTTACTGAAAATTTACTATATATTAATACCTTAAAACTACATATCACCTTTGGTGTCTAGCTGTCTCCACCTATTGATTCCATTTCAGTGTCACTATGAGACCAAGGCATGCAGTTCTATACATGTTCTTTCATTTCCTTTTTCCTCACACTTGTTTTCATAGAAGGATGGGCCTGCAGTGTCTTCTAGGATTCCAGAACTTGTTATGTGTTACACTCAGTGTACTTCTACCCTGAGGTTAGATGTAGCCTTAAAGTACAATATTGAGAAAAGGTATTTCAATATCTAATTTGTTACTTGTCATCCCTCCCTTCTGTAATTAATGCTATCTAGATATACTAAAGTTCATACTCTTCAGAAATGTGAAAGCATGTAAGTACTCCAAGATATTCAATATACCAAAAGTGCTGAAGCCTCGGGCACCTAAGGGAATTGAGAATGGAAAGACATTCAGATGATTCCAGCAGACAGATCAAACACTGTATTATATGGGAAGCTAAAAATCCAGAAGGCTTTTGTCTATGTGACATGGAGTCAAAGTCCTTTGTAACTCATCTTGACATTTTTTGGCAGAGCAACCCAAACAATGGATGCACCTATACACTATAGACCATTAGTACATTTTGCTTGGATCCCTCCCAGAATCTGATCATGAGACCTGTACTCTTTATTCACATTTTATGAAGATAATATAATTACAGCAGTCTGAAGAATTAATACACTTCCAGTGCAGTAGGCATCTATGGTGTGCACAGAGGAGCTATGCCACAAATTGCTGGCTAACAGAACTAGAGCAGGTCACCACTTTCCTATCTAAAATATATAAATAGAAATCATTAGACTTCCATAAAATCATACAGCAGATTTTATTAACATTTAACTGGGCATCTTTGCTTAGACCAACATTATATTTGGTTGCAGAATGATAAGTGGCTATTTTTATGGAAGATGCTTCAACTACAGTCACCTGAGGCTACAGTCTGAAAAGAATAAGAGATGCCAGACATTTGTAAAATGAAAGTTTACCACACTTTCCTAGTAGGATAGTATCGTATGTCTGCCTCTAATAAAGATGACATTCTGAAACCTCATTGGAAGATGCAACAAGACATATTAGTGTCCAATACAAGGAATAGAATTTCTGGTGGGATATTCTGTAAAACAAAGTTATGCTTTCAGTATGTAAATCAATGAGAATTTGCAGCAGCTGTTAACAGTAAACCACATTTACTTCTGATATCTAATGGTTACACAGCCACAACAATGACAGAAAAATTAATAACCTGAATATAAGATATAGGATCTGTCACTGTGGAGTTAAAGACAAAAGTCCTTCAACTATAAAGTTGGCTATTGAGGTTCCTGGGGAATTGGTTGGATTTAGGTTACTTCTGGCAAGAGGGAGCCATTTGCTACTGTAAAGTAGAAGAAAATAGGGAATCACATAAGAGAATTTTTAATTGTTTAAAATATGTTGATAATGATTTATATGACATTATCTGTAGTGTTTTTACAGTGTTTCCTCAAAATCTAAATAAAATTAATTTTCACATTGTTATTGATAAATGCTATTTACCAAAAATACAGCATTCTCCTAATGCTGGGTTTTGGAAAATTGAAATATTCTTCTGCTATAAGAAAAAAAATACTTATACAGCTTTTAAAATTTCATTTAAAAGGTAAAAGAATATTATGTGAAAAAAATATGTACAAAATAAAAATAGGAGTTTTATCCTTTGTCATCTATTTCTTCCAAATTTAGTGAAAGAGAAGGCTAGTTCCCTTACTTGCCTTTATTAGAAACTATTTGCTTTTGCTTGAACAGAAAAACTGAAGTTCCTCCAAAAGCTATCTTTATGTACTGAGCTTCCAAAACTATTTCCTCAGGCAGTGAACCAAGTCTGTGACTTACACTGAAGTCTGTAACAAGGCTCAATTATGAATATTACTTTGTTTTCACAGAGGAAATGGGTATTGAAAGATATCCAGACTTAGTGTCATGTGAATTTACATTGGTTTATCTTCTAAAAGAATTAGTTTTTATTCTCTACTGTAGCTAGTGTTTCTTGATGTGCTTTTGCACACATGTCTTAATTATTGTACTGCAAAGTATGACATTGGAAAGTGGACTAATCATAAATATAATCCACAGACCGAAAGTGAGAGGGATTTTGTCTTTGACAAGTGCAGAAAGAGGATCAGAATTGCTGACTATGTAGAGCACTTTTCTAGATTAAAATTTTGCCTGCAGTAGCTTTACAACATCTAAGCCTGACTATTACAGTCACTTATGCCACTATTTTCCTCATTACTAGTCTAATGGCTCTGTTATGAAGATTTTAATTTTTAAAAATATGAAGGAAATAAAAATGAATATGCAGATAATAAAATTGATTTTTTATTTTCTATAGAAACAGTAGAAACTCTGGACATTTATTTGCTGTTGAAGATATATGGGACATAGTTTTAGGGGGATCTCGACCTAATTATCAAATATCTCTCTTTTCAGGAGAAAAAGTTCCAGGTCCAGTAAAGCTATATCTGAAATAAAGGGGAAAGGAGTTGCCCTTTAGTTGCCATTAAAACAAATATTTGGAAAGAAAATATTTGTGAATAAGTTTTTTCATCAAAAGTTTCTACTAAATTCTAAGAAATTAAATAGCTCTAGAAAATAGATTATTTTAAAATGAATTTAATAAATATCATCAGCTTAAGAATATTACATAATAGTTTTCTATACCTATTGAGAAAGGGAACATAAAGCTACATAAATTGAACAAGTCCAGAATTTTATCTGCAGAATTAAAACCATAACATGGAAAAATCAAAACTACCAAGAGTTTGACTTTTGGAGGATTTTATAACATGATATCAGTCTATTGAATGAAGTGTATCTTGCCACCATTTATGTATATATATAGGCTTTTGTCTTTATTACATTAACATTGATTATGAAATCCATTTCAAATATTCATCATTCCAAAGTCTTAACATTCCTGAAGTTTGATAGAAAATGATATTTTCATACAAATCATTCCTTCATAGAGGAAAGAATCATAAAATTGATCTGATTGGAAGAGACTTTCAAGATCATCAAGTCCAATTGTTAATCCAGCACTGCCAGGTCACCACTAAACAATGTCCCTAAGCACCACAGCTATACTTCTTTTAAACACCTCAAGGGATGGCGACTCCAGCACTTCGTTGGGCAGCCTGTTCCAATGTTTGAGAATTCTTTCAGTGAAGAAATTTTTCCTAATATCCAATCTAAACCTTCCCTGGTGCAACTTGAATCCATTTCCTCTTATCTTATCACTTATTATTTGGGAGAAGAGACCAAACTCCACTTCGCCACAACCTCCTTCCAGGTAGTTATAGCAAGCAATAAGGTCTCGCTTCAGCCTCCTTGTTTCTAGGCTAAACAGCCCCAGTTCCCTCAGCTGCTCCTCATAAGACTTGTTCTCTAGACCCTTCACCAGCTTCATGAAGACATGTAAGAAAGAAACTAATGAGATCTGTATTTGCTTGATTTTGTAAACTATGTCATTTATTGACCTTTGTGGCCTTTACTAATCTTTGTAGCATTGGCCCATTAGGCACTGGCATTTCTCATTACACATGTTAAAAAAAAAGCAACAACAAGTTACGGTTATCACTGATTCCCAGAGAGCTGACTACCTTTGCTTTTCTGATTCTTTCTCACGCCCCTCTTCCCCCAGCCATATGAGCTGGTACTTCATCAAAACAACTATGAGGTAAACAAAAGTGAAACAAAGCAGTGTGTTGTGTATGGGAGTAACTCGTCCTGTTGATGTGTTGTATCATATTTGCCCTATAACTATTCCCTTTTGTAAGATTTGCAGTCTTCTTTACTCATAGATACTGCATTCAGTACAGTCGTAGCTGCTCTGTTTCAAAGCAGATTAAGACTTGACTAGTTCCAGGATGATATAGGATATTTAAATTTCTCTACTGCCCTGGCTAGCAATAACACCAGAAGAGGTCAACTTCATTAACAAAAGAGTAAATCATTTTATCCTGACACTAATGCATTCCACAAAACTTTGCTCCTGTGCAGCCATATTGCCATGGGCTCTGATTGTCAAGTCCTATAAACTAAATAAACTAGGATGGGGTTGCCAGTAGCTGGATTCAAGAATTCATAGAAAAAAATGAAAAAAAGGAAATGACAGAGCACAAATAATTTTTTTTTGTTTTGTAATTAATTCAAAATATATTCCTACAGTTTTGGCTTTGCAGGCTCTTCTTTACTGTTTATTTCCTTTTACTGTCTTTCTGATAAAAAAACCCCAACCCTATATTAATTACTTTGATTTAATAAAAATAATGAAAAATTGTATTAGTACTTATTCTAATTCTTCCTTTTTATGGAAATAAGAACATTTGAGAATAACTTTTGAGCAATGAAAATATTTCTGCAAGCTAGAGGTGTTAGTGCATAAGAATTTTTACCATTTTTGAAGTAAAATGATAAAACAAGAATCTAGGAGAACAACTAAATTCAACACCTTTGGAAAAAGGTTAAAGTATATTCTGTATAGATTTTTTTTTTCTACAGTTGATATTTAGTACATTTTCAACAAATAAAACAGATTACTATAAAAAGGATGAAATAAGATGACTAGATCTGGCTCCTGTTAAAGTCCATTTCCTTAATTGTGAAGCAGAGTTAATACAGCTTCAAGGCAGCAGCAGAAAAGGACACATTTTGTACTGGTGGGATAGACAGGTGGCCAATATGTGCTACTTGGAGTGAAGGAGCTGCGGAAATTAATTCATAAACCTATTCATGCCTACTAGGTTTAATTTTGAGGAACTTCATCAAATGTTCAAAATAAGCACAACACGGGGAAGCATAAAGTATTGAATAGTGCTTCTGCCTTATTGTAACTTTTTCTGGTATTTAGAATAGAGTAGGCAAAAATTCAGATTTCAAATACATCTTAAGAGAAGATGTGTATTTTCTTGTAAAATACAGCATCTGACCTTTGTTTTTTCCTTCATATAATGAATGCTCCCAGCATGGTGCATATGTAATAGTAATCTTCCAAAACTTTCAGCTATTTTTGCAGAGCTTTTTTATTTATTTATTTATTTATTTTAAAAGTAATTTAACTTGAAATATTTGCACTAGGTTCTTCTTATACTATGGTATAGTTTGGCTCATAAAATTCTATTTGTTGTATATGATTTGCATGGAGAAAATAGATTTTTTTTCATTTTCATTGTGTATTTTTAAATCCATTTCAAAAAGTATTATGATAATTGTAACAGTTTGCTTTGGTTTTAATATCTGAATTGCTCATTTTCAAGAGTTTTTTTTTTTTTTAAATTGTAATCTGTTAATTACTTGTTTAATGGAGCGTGTAATTACCTACTTTAAGTTAGAAAACTGTTTCCATTTCAAAGTAAGAAGTCTGTTCTAGAAATGAAAGTATGTAAATGCATTTCTTCCAGATTCATTATATAACTCTTCTGTTTCAATAATTGTTTCATTTGTGTCTGAAAATAAATTGTTGCCTACCCTCTGTCTGTAGCTATCGTTGACACTGTGTTCTAGGAATTGAGTCCTTCTGTAAGAAAGAGGTATTTCTTTTGTGAATATGTAGAGAAGGATTAAACATTGAAGAATGTATTTTGCAACTAGAAATGAGCAATAATTTCCTAATCCTAAGAGATTTCTTTGGTGACATGAAAAGAGAGGAAAAGACCAATTCTTTAGTTTTTGTGCATTAGACATTTTTACAAAAATGAAGCTGAGCCTGAAATTTAATTTTTGAACTAATATTTATTTAAATAATCGAAGTGAAAAATAATTTTGAATTAAAAATTAGAAAGGGAATGTGTAGGGACTGGCGTCTGGAAGTTCTCGGGCTGTCACGGAAAGATAGGCTGGGCTTAGAAGCTGGGTGGCTAGCTTGCTTATCGCGAGAACGCACACGAGACAAGATGGGTATATAAAGCGATTGCGCACTTGAATAAACGCCATTTGCTGCATCCTCATATTGGTGTCTGTGCTCGATGGCCTGGGGTGCGGATAGCTCCAGGCCCACCCAGCTACCGAACGGGGCTTGCCGGAAGTGGAACAGCAACAAATGGTGACCCCGACGTGATAGCTGGGCCGGAGGACCGCGGGCGGTTGGAGACGGGTTCGAAACATGGAGGCCTTGGTAAAGGTGATTGTTACTGGGTGGAGAGTTCACTGTTTCTGTGAAACCAAAGGAGATCACCCAGTGTGTGGACCACCCCGTTAAGGAGGGGGTGGTCAAGGAAATCAGCTGATTGCCTGCAGCCGAGTTCCTGGGAGCGTTGCTCCACGGCTTTGGCGAAAAAGGGCCATGATGATAGGCTCTGCCAAAGAGTTAAAAATTTGGGGGAAGGTATTGCGCCTGATGCGAGTGGTGCGAGATAGCCCGGCGCGGCCCGGAGCGGCCGGCGGGAGGGGCAGGGCCGGCGTGCGCAACGGCCTCACGGAGCCCGAGGAGCCGCCGCCGGAGCTGCCGCCCCGGCTGTGGCTGCAGTGGGGCCGGGTCCTGGTGTGGGGGGCGGCAGCGGCGCGGAAGCGGCATCGGGTGTGTGGGGGCGGTGCTGGTTGGGACCCCCCCCTTCCCCCCAAGTAGAGGCCCCGGAGGCCGCGGGCGCCGGGCCCGGCTCCCGCTGCAGCTGCTGCCGGAGGAGGCGCGACTCTTGGCGGAGGTCGGGGGGGTGGCCTCCTCGCGGCACCCAGTATTTGTCCCCGTTGTCCCTCAATACCCGAACATACTCCCCTCAGCTCACGAGTCTGCACCTTTGGCCCCAGTCAATGACTATTCACAGAGAGAACACCCGCAGTGGCCCTGGCACTAGACTTCAACCAGCGACCCATTACTCCTGTGCGCTTGGAGCTGCAGGGCCACCCTGGGGCTGGGCATATAACATTGAATATGCTTTTAGACTCTGGAGCAGATGT
>JAVSBS010027020.1:0-46543 GCA_033124195.1 Coracias cyanogaster | reverse complement strand
TTATCGCGAGAACGCACACGAGACAAGATGGGTATATAAAGCGATTGCGCACTTGAATAAACGCCATTTGCTGCATCATCATATTGGTATCTGTGCTCAATGGCCCTGGGGTGCGGATAGCCTCAGGCTCGCCCAGCTACCGAACGGGGCTTGCCGGAAGAGGAACGGCAACAGGAATGTAGCCAACTGGCTATGCTTGACACTTGCTGAAGTGTCACCCAGCTTTGGATAAGACAGGCATCTACTAAACTCACATTTAATTTTTCTTTAGTTATTTTTTTTTCATTACTAAAACTACTGAATCATTTCAGTACTGAGCAGGAAGTCACTAAACCGAAGGGCCAAATTTTGGGATTTCTTCTGCCCACCTCACTTGCAAGATTGTGTACCTACTGTCAGTCTCAGAATATCTGCAAATGCTGATGAAAAAAGAAGCCATGAATTATGGATGGTAATCGTTCACCATCACTAGTTCACTAGTTTCGTAACTTGAAGCAGTCATCTGAGAAGGGACAGATTCAGTGTGAGGAGGCTGAAATGTACATTTTTCCTGCAGATTACTTATGGCTTCTGGAAGATTCCCTGATGATTCATGGGAGTTGTAGTTCTTATTAGCTGACTTAAAAAGACATTTTAAAGTAATGGGTCGGTTTACCACAATTACAGAAATAACTTCCAGTATGTAGGATAATCTATGCTGATTTTTTTATCAGTCTCTCCCAGTTAAACGATTTCTTTTTCTGTTGCATAATAAAGAATTATTTGAGATAAACAAAACCAGGTAGATAACCTTACAGTCACTAGAGAAAAAATCAGGAAGTTAAGGGATTAAATTTCTTCTAAAATAACTACATTTAATAGGAGCTTATTTTGGAGTCCATGTCTCCCTTCTTCAAGGAAACAACATGATGACTGTATCATGAAGTCCCTTCAACATTATTGGACACTCTATTGAAAATACAAGGGTCCAGTGGAATAGAGCAATTATTCCCTGCTGCTGGCTGGAACTCTTCAGTGGCAGGTAGGAGATGTTCAAATATTGCCTTTCAGAATTTCCTAATTTTTCTTTGCCTTTTGAAATAGGGTTTAATACTGTGCTTACTGAATGACTTAATAACCCTTGTATCTACAACATATAAAAAAGGTACAGATCTGTGGTCTTACTAATTGTTACTGACGGTGGAAGAAAAAGTCTGTGGTGAAAAATGATGTGGGAGATGTTTTTTTTAATTTCTATTCACCAATTTAGGTAGCTCCCTGCTGAATATTCAATTTTTTAAAAAATCTCATTCTTATGTGCTTAACTTTCCTTATATATGAAGACAATTTAAATCTATGGATTCTCCTAGGCCTCTGAGGAACAGCTAAATTTTCCTTAAAGAGCAAATGCACTGCAGCCTCAAATGCAAGCTTGCACAGAAGTTAACCGTTGTGTGTGAGTCTAAAAGAGCCAAGAAGTATTCCTGGAAGATAAAAACATCTCTGGATGATTTAGCCCAGCTTCAGTGGGCTTACAATTATCTGAAAACTAGATATTGTTCACCATTGCTTGACTTAAGTTCTTCTCTGGGTGTAGCCTCAACTTTGTCTCAGGGAATAGAAGATGTAGATCACTTGCTCGGCAAAATATCAAGGAAAATAATTAATGAAAAACAGTATATGAAAAGATGAACTTTTTTCTGCAGTACTGTTTTATAGACAGTCTCATAAAAGCCAAAAAACCTCAATAAAGATGGCTGGATAAACTTCAACAGGAAAACAGTTTAGTTCAGAATGTCATCTCAAACAAATGGTGCTTATAACCAAAGAAAACACGTTATTACACAAAACAGAACTAGGCTTCACTAAGAATAAGTTTTAAGAGTACAGTGTTTGTGTATTTTAGCTCAGTTATATATCCCTGCTACTGTTTTGTTCCATTTTGTGCCTATGGACTTGCCATAGACACAGGTAAAACATTTTTTATGCTTTTTCGTCTTATTGTACTTATCAAGGGTTATTTGGGGTTTCTTATTTGAGTGAAAATCAGACCTATGTAAATAATTGTCACCTGAATAAGTTTTGTCTTGTAATTTTTTGTAGGCTGTTTAGTTCTTGTGTTCCTGTATTTCAGGTTTTGCATTAAGGTGCTTCCTTTTCCTGAGTTTCTTTTCATGTTAAACCTTAGTGTAATGTTTCTCTCCCACTGAAACATTTGAGAAACTGTTCAGAGCTTAGTATGAAAGGCTGTTTTTTCTTGTATTTACACAAAATCACAAAGAACGATGAAGATTTGGGAAGGGGCTAAGTGTGCCTGCTTTGGTTTGTTGGGAGCAATTGTAAGGGGTTGAGGTTTTTTGTTTGCAATAATATCTTATAAAAACACAATTGAAAGAAACTACCACATTAATGAGCTACTCTTTCACACTGGAGGTCGATGTTCAAATCCTGTTAAATTCACAAATGAGTGAGTTTGGTGGTCTCTGTCTCATTCTCTGTGAACATCTGTCTGTGTCACTAAGCTGTTCACATGGTTTAGCATGATTGGCAGTGCTGTCCAGAAGGGACTCAGAATATGACAGCTTGAGCACTGCAGATCAGGCTGAAGGTGCATTGAAGGTGTATGGAACTTGCATGTGATTTATCATTGCTTTGCTGTGCTGCATTAAATAAAAAAATATGGAAACCTCCTAGAAAGTACTTTTTCCTATAGGTGACCACTTTCTCTTTTTTATTTTTTTTTTTTTTTTGGGAACAAAGGATAGAGGGAAGGTTAATGGTAAAAAGGTTAACTAATCCCCTATTCAATTTTTGCATATTTTATGAAGTACTGAATCTGTTTGAAGGAACTTGCCTGTGTGGGTATCTTTGTTCCTTTTTTCAACCACACAACTCAGTCTTCTGATTCCTCTGTTGCAGTAGCAATCGTTCTATGTTAATTCTTAAAAATTCTAACTTGTTCCAAATGTAAAAGTAGTGCAAAGGAGAAAAAACCAAGCAAATGCAAACTTCAGTTAAAATATTATTATCAAGACCTTAAATATCTGTCCAAAGTAAATAAACACGCATAGAATTGTCAAATGAAAATCCTGTATTTTCTATTCTTTGTGCTCTTTTCCAAAGGAAGAAAACAAAAGGGTCTTTGGGGATTTCACTCTTTTTTTCCGTTCAGAAAAATGTTACCCTGTATAACTAGGCAAGCAACCTGGAAAAAGCAGTATAACAATAAAGCTATATTTAAACAACTCTAGTTTCAGGTACAAATACCATAACCTCTTTTCTCCTCGTACTTCATTGTCCCTGCAAAAGACAACTTTTTGACCTAAACAGCATATTTAAAACTGGCTTTTACTTCATAGCAAGAGAATTCTGTTGATTGATTGCACTCTGCCATCCTTATAAGGACTTGTTCCCTGATGCTGATAAAAGTTGTGTCCTCTGTATTAGAGACATATTAGTAAATGTGCCATTTATTATGCAAGCAACCTAATTTTGTTATTTTAAATAGTATTTGCAACCCATTTTTCTGTCAACTAAATAGCAGGATAAAAAAGACTACTTTTTTTTCTAAGATCCTCATGGGCCTAAGGATGCATAGGCACTGGTTTTACAAAAGCACTTCACTGAATTAAGAGCTCAGTTTCTGCTGACTTTCAAAATACCACATATATTTGTGATGCATTAGATTCTAATTTGGTGCAGCACATAGATCTCACATGTTTATTTTTAAGCAAGGAACATCCTTAAGTGTTTTTCTGGATAAGGATTATACATTCATTTGTTCCTGCAACTACTTGTGGACAGAGAGAACAATGAATGTTTTGCAATTCTATCTTCAAAAATATTTAAATGATTAAAATGTTATTATTTCTAGAAAACTTTGAAACACACATAAACAAAGAATACTTCAAAACCAACATAAAATACTATATTTAAGTAGAAGAGTTTCTATTTCATCCACTTAAATTTTATTAAATTTACTTTTTCAATAAAAGAAATCTTGCCATTTTCTCTTACATTTATACAAACTATTTTCTACTTAAAAAAAACCCCAAAACCCAAACAACTGTTAGTGACCAGAAATTCAGCTATTCCTATATATTTACTACTTTTCATGCAAACTACTTTTTTTTTTTTTGGTATTCAAAATGCAAAATAATTTGATGTTCATCAAGAAAAGATAAACATACACTATCACATTATCCATCCTGTTCTCTTTAAGGAGTTTTAACTAAAGGAGTTTTACCACCTTTTTGAAAATATTTGAGTACAATTAGTTGCCACACCAACATTTAAAAAGATGAGGACCCTTGGTATTCTGTAGATGTTCATAAACTTCTGAGTTTTCTGTGTCCTGACATAAAATCTGAGAAACTCCTTGTTGTTTTGCTGCAGTGATAAACCATTTTATAAATGTTTCTTATTGCAAAATTCCTTAAAACTCTATAAAATACATTTATTGACATTTGCTATGTAACAATATGCCATATCCAGTCTCATACATTCTCGGATTTGGGGCTGAACTACTGAATAGCAGTATAAAAATAGTAAATTAAAATAGGAAGATCTTTGCCTATTTGAATCACTGTCTTTTCATTGTTTGTTTGTTTCTTAAAAGAGAAGATTAAAACAAAGTATCATACTTTCTTATTTTCATTTATGGTAGAGAATTAAGCATAACAAGTAGAAGGATTTAGACCATCATTATGAAAAATAAAAGAAACCCTTTTTTCTCTGTGGTATTTTTTCAACCATCCCAGAAGCACAGCTAGTGGAAGGACAAATATTACAGCTTATAAATAAACTACTAAAAAATGAGGAGCTATTTCTAATAATGTCTACATGTTATTAATTAATGAGTTTGGGTTGTGGGTTTTCTTCATTTCTCTTTCTTAGGAAGACAGCAAGCTTATTAGTTGTGGTTGTGAACTTGAAGCTAACATGCAGCGCTACAGGTAGTAATTGTACAAAGATTCACAGACCCTTTGAGTGTATTCCAAATAACACTTTGGCCACTGAGTATAACAGAGCTATTGGACTGTTTTGGACTATTGAGAATTTGGCTTGATTACGTATTTATTTTCCTTAAATGTTTTGTACATCCTTATGTGTTGACTATTTTTTGGTTCACATTAATGAATTACAGTAAAAAAAGCTCACAGGTCTGCACAAGAAAAATGTTTGAAGAAACTACAGGAAACTAAAATAAAATTCTTACCAGGGTAATGAGAGCTTTAGTATTGACAAAAATAAGGTATGTGCAGTAGTACATTTTTTAGAGTTGTGCAAATAAATTAGGGAAAAAATAATTAAAACCATTTATGTGGAATCCAAATAAAACTGTATAAAATCAATATCTCAGTAACTAGATTATCTCTTGTCTTTTATTCAATTTAATGACTAACTTTTAATGAATTAATTAATATTGTTTTTGAATCTCCTTTTGTGTTTTAAACAAATATTGTTTGCATATTTTTTATGCAATTGGATGCATTCCATTGTGGTTTTTTTAAATTCATTTTATGTTGCATTAGGTATTTTCTTTTATTCTTCTTGTCATCTGTGTAATTATTAATGCTTTTTCTCATTATATTTCTACATCATGCTTTTGTATTGTACAAAAACATGTAATTGAGGTCTAGTGAGGAAGAATGCAAAACAGAAGAAAGAATTTGAACAGTTTCTTCTGTCTCAGACTCGTAATGCAGAGATGTAGAAGTCACAGGTAAAGTTTTCCAAAACAGTTTGGAAGACAATTTCTTCTTAGTCTTTCCTCTTAAAAGACATTTATTCTTTCAAACCACTTCAAGATACTCGAACGCAGCCTCAATTACACAGCTTAATCATTTTTCATCATACAGAAGAAGCATATTCACTGTATAATATGGTTAATTTATAACACTGGTGCACAGAAATGGCACATAGGTTTCATCCATATCCCTAGCATATTTTAAAAAATCCGTAGTTCAAAACTGTGTCTTGTCTCTAACTGTTTTTCCTTACTTTTCACTCATGTTACACAATTGCTTTCACAGCTCACAGAAGACTATATGGAAATGCACAAGTAAAATAAATCAGCCATAAGTACCTGGTGAAATAGAGAACGTCTTGTCACAGTGAAACAAATCTGTAAAAGCAGTTCAAGTAAAGTGCAGATACAGCAAGTCTGACAAGTCTCAGTCTTGAAGTCTTGCAAATTCAATACAAAGTTTATGGCCTGTTAATAGCCATGGCAATGCTTATTATCAGGCTACATGGTCATAGCTTGTTGGGCTTGCAAACAGCTATCCATAAACTGTACATCCTCAGGATTATTCAAATGACACTACAGCAAAAGCTGATATGCTACTTTTATTTGGAAGTGAGTACCATAAAGTATTACATTTTAATTCATCTCTGTATTTTATTTTCATGAATTACTGGATAAGCCAAATTTTCTTAAAATATGTGTGCATTATATAGAAGTAATTCAGGCCAAAACCACACTTTCAGTCCTTCTTCACTAAACTTTTAAAGCACAAAAATCCAACAGAAATGCAATGCTTCAAAAGAATCTCACCAAGTTCTGTAGCAGAGGGACGTTGCAGCAGAGGTTTATTTGCTGAGTATCTGGTGATCAGAGGTTAAAACCTGAATTTTTGTTTAGCCACCATAAAAGGATTCATTCACTAGAATTCATACCTCTTAAGAACAGCTCAAAGCAGCTCAATATTCTTTAGCTGCCAGTTGTTGCTGATGGCCATTTTCTCTGTTAGAGTGGCTGTTAGAAGGTGCCTTTAAGAAAGATTTATTTGGTAAAGAGGGCAGGTTTTTTTTAACACACAGGAATGTGGGTTCTACTGTCTCTGTTTCTTTCTAAGCAGTGCCTTTTCTCCCTTTAAATGCAGTTTGGACTAACATAACTGATGGATATTTCATATCAATCTGTATTTTTGGTTAAACTCATATTTTATTTTATTTCTGTTTATTTTAATATATAAGCCTTCTCTTCTGTTGTTTAATAATGCAATTTTTAGTAGCTATGCTCTTGAAAGCCTCAGTCAAAAAGTGGCCTTTATGCCATGGACTGACACATAACTAATCGTGAGTTCAGTGTTAACTGAAGAATAAATTGTTTTGTAATATCACAGAAAAAATGGGTCCAGAACAGCCACACGTATAGAAACCCTCCAAAAGCAGCCCCCAAGCTTTAGCTTCCTCCATTACCATGTTTTGCTCAATATATCTTTTCCTTATTTCAGGATGTCTAGAAGCCTCATTGGAGCATTTCTGCACTTAGGCTCTTTGGTGTTCAGAAAACACAGACAAATACATACTGCAGCCCACTTGATCCAGTTAACCAATTCTTTCCTGTCTGCAAATACGATTACTATAATGTAAAAGAGAAGTATGTAATCACCAGCTGCCGATCACATTTGTATTTGGCTCAAAGTTCAAGGATTTTAGTGATGGTTAGCTAAAAAAGGTAGGCTGGACTCTTTCAATACCCTGATCTGAAAAAAAAATGAGGTAATAATTCTTCCCAAAAGGATAATGTGTTCAGGTTTTTTTAATAGATCATTTGTTTTTTGTAAGAAAATGGTGGTGCTGGGGAGGTAAGTGCTGTGGAAGTGGAAAATACCATCTTACATTACTATAATATAAGAAACAGGTTGAAGTTTATGTTACACAATATAAAAATAGAATTGGAATTGGTATTTAATTTAATAAATAAGACATTTGACTTTAATACATAACTGGAGTACAAAAAATAGGAAGTAATTAACTTTTTAAATGTTTTTTTTATTTTATTTACTTTTAAAAAAATTTCCAGGTAGCTGAACTGGGCATGACACATGTATATATAATTAGATTAAACAAAGTCACCAAATTTAAGCAGTATGACTCAGATGCTACACTGAAAAACTATTTTGATTTTTTTTTTTTTTTAACTGGACACTTAAACTACAACAAGAAGATTTTTACATACTTATATATTCACATATAAACTGTTCAGTGCATAGATATCTGACAAAGAATCCACAAAAAAGTATAACTAAGCTATGGAAGCACCCATGCTCAGGAATGGGTTGTTTTATTGAAAGAGAATTATAATTTGAAACTAGAGTGTTTTGCATGTAAAATGCAAGAGCTTTGCATTTAACTGAAGACACCAAGGTGAATTTGGAGATGTCTGAAGTATAATAATGGGTTTGGGAACTCAAAAGATCTTTTGCAGCAGTTGAAAACTGTTTGGGATACCTTTAGAGGTATGTATCTTTACCTATGACTTGTAAATATCCCTTTACTTTGCACTATAATATCTTTGTAGCATGAATATAGAATCTCACTGTAAGCAAACACCTGAATTTAGACAGATAATATTGGATACCTATTCTGTCTTCCACAAAATGCCTAATTTCATACAGGGCTGTACAGTGAAACCGACTTCTTACATGAGATGTAAAAAGACACAGTGGCAAAGACCTTTATTGAGGTCATTCAAGTATTCAGATCACTATCTTCCTTCAAAGAAGAACCATTAATCAAGGTCTATCACTTTGTGTGAAGCTGTACTGGCTATCAGGCTTCTAAATAATGACAGAAGTGTTTCCTACTCATTCTTGGTGAAGCTTCAGAAGCTACTTAAAGATGAAGTAAAGTGTAATTTAGTCATTAGATGTTTGGAAGTTTGAATTTCAAGTCTTTGTTTCAAGAAGGATTATTTATTGTAAATATATGCACAGCAATAAAAAATCTGATTATTCTCCAACTGGAAAGGCAGAAGATATCTGCCTAGGAGGCTGTTATTGAAGCCTGTAGAACAGTGCCATGGAAGCCAGTGCTTGTGACAGACACCATGCAGCCCGCCTGCACTGCAGATGGCTCTCTTGGATACTGCAGGAGCAGGGTAGCAAGCCTGTGCCTCTACTCCTCCCCTCCAGCGTGCCCTATTACCTTTTGTTGAGACTTTTGTTTGTTGTTTGCCTGGAATTTGGAGCACACCTATAAAATAAAGCACAATAAAGGAAAAACTAATCTCTGGTTCTAGGTAAAAAAGGTTAAGTATACAGGGCGCATTCAATACCCTTGTACTAGAAAGCAATTTGAAGATCTCAGTGTTAGATGTCATATGTAGAGACCCAAGGTGGTAATTTAATGCTTTATCTTCTTGGATAAAACAAAAAAAATCTATGTACACAAATAATTGGCACAGAAAAATCTCAGCACCGTTACTATCTGCTTGTTTTGCATTTAGTTTAAAAGAAAAGAAACCTGCAATACAGTTGCTTGGAATCAGAAGTTGGAGCTTCTCACAGAAGTAGTCTTTAGAAATCCAATGATGTGGAAAAGCTACTTATTAGAATGCATATAGACAACTCTGTTTTTTTGAAATTCTATGGAAGAACTAATTTTTCATCTTTTAGAGATAATGGACACAAGTTGCAGATGTTTTCCAGTAATTAAGTGCCCATATATCTTTTTGTGTGCATTTTATTGGTGCTTCTTGTGACATCATTAGTCTATGTAATTTTTACTTCTTCCATTTATTATTAACTAGTTCCTTTCATTTATACACGTCCAGTTTCTCCATAATTTAAAATATTTAAATCCATATCCAGGTGGCAAGCAGAGTATCAGACAAAAATAGAAACAAAATCAAATAACATCCTTACAGGAAGTCAATATTATATAATGTTTATCAGATATTTTCAGATAGCAGATAAGGACTTACAATTAATGAGAGTTTGAAAACACCTTGTGGGTTACAATTTTTTTAGTTACCAAGATACGGAATGGTTTACTTCCTCCTTCTGTAGCAAGAAAAACACAAAGTAAGAAAAAATATAAAAAGTAACCAGAAAAGGGTAGTGCTACGTATACTGTTGCTAGTCTGCTGCATCTACCACTAAATGGCATTTGACACTGAAAATAAGGAAGGAAATTTGCTTAAAAGCATCAGGAAAAAACCATGAAAGCAACATCCTGCAACAGTCAGTGTTTTAACGCTGCCTCAATACTGTGCATACATAGCTATTCCTCAGTATTTGTCCTTGTGGTAGTTTAGTAAAGTCGCAGCGGGTCCCTGCACTGGCCAAGTCACATGACTGCTATCGCTGCCTGCCACACCTCCTCCCTCTCCTCGCCCACCCCCCCCCCCCACCTTTGAGGCAGAAAAAAATTGTTATAAGTTTATTATTAATATATATTTCAAATTTATTATTATTAATATTGAATTATTAAATAGAGACATGAAACAACAATTGCAATGAGATGAAGAATTCTTTCAAAAATGGCATTTTGTTTTTGATTTCCAAAACACGGTTCTGTGTATTGTGCTTGTTTCTACTTTGTATTGTACTTGTTTCTACCTAAAAAGAGAACAATTAGACTAGTTTCATCTCATCTATAATCAACAGCACAATCTACTGGCTTTAGAGATTTAACAAAGTCATGTTCATATTTCATTAATCTGCATATTCTATTATTTGTACCCAACAAAAACCTCCAGATGTTTCTCATTTAAGATCCATAGGGAGAAAGAAATAAAAAGAGGAAGCATTACCCAAAATGTAAATACCCTCAAATACTGTCAATGAAGTTGACTAGTAGATATTTTGTAATTAATTATTCTTGGTATTTTTCTTGTTCATTTACCTTGACACCAATCAAACTGTAATTGTAAGTCCATGAGACTTTTACCATTTGTTTCCTAATAAACTTCAGTCATTTACAGTGGGTCTCCGAGTCATTAATGTGAATTAGTGAGGTTCTTCCGCATTGCAACAGAAGTAATGAGTTTATGCCTCAGAGTATTTACAGTTTACTGAACAACTCTTCCTTTTTGTACCCTGCATATTAAACAGCATCCTCTTGGAATGGTCTTCATTTTATCCATTGAACATAATAATGAAAACCATATCATTACATCTATCCACCTGAATTATTGGATAAGAATTGAATTCTAATTAATTACAGTAGGACTGGTCAATTCTTTTTCTGGGGTTGGTGAGAAAATAATTCATACTAAAACTAAGAAAATGTTCCATGACTACCTTCTAAAATAACCTCAGTGTCTTGGCCAAATATCTGTTTGAACGTTACTTCTATCTGCCTAAATATTCTCTGCAGTTCCATGGAAATTTAGTACTCTATTTAATTCCTTTCTTAATGTATTTTATAACATTACTTTGCATGATTAAGCTGTTCTGCAAATTATTTCAATAGTGACAGAAATGTTTTTTATGAATTTTTTGCCGTATTTCTTTCTTCCAGAATGAATATCTAATATGTAACATACATAACATTTTTTTTTAAATACTTTCTATGGAGAGGATTTACAATAGCTCTGATGATCCATTTTTATTTAGGAATCAGGTGGATTTATTTCTTTTTCATTAGCTCTAAAAAGCTATAGAATGCCCTCTGATATTTTGATCCTTTTGCTGGCAACATCACTGCCTACAAATTTTATACGTTCAAAAGTCACGTATCATGTTCTGTGTCATTCTTTACTGCACTGAATTGTAGTAGAGTACAAGGAGACACTACTAATGATTGCATACATACAATAATGTATTAAAATGATTTTTATACTAATCATAAATTGAGACCTACAACTTGTTTCACAAAACTTCAGATAAATATATATTGTACTGTAAATCTTGGATGATATTCAAACCTAAAATAGACTTGCATATCCTCTGGGTGAATGCAAGTCCAAGTTTATAGATTTTAATTTTCATACCAGAGAAGAAAGTTTAGAGTTACACTACCTATGAATGTGGCCTCCTGTGTACACCTATACTGTCAACAGTATAGACCGGCCTACTATAACATTCTTTTTCACAGATGTCTTCATACCATAAGGTCTCTTCTAGAAGGGAGTCTGACATAAAATAAAGATGTAATTTGTAGATAACTGAGGAGCTGAGCTGCCATTACAAAACAGAAGAAACACAATACTGAGTTAGGTTTCCACATCCCACTGTTGTTTCTGGGTGTCTGTAGTGTCTAGGTGTCTGTTCTTTCACTGACACACCTGCTATTTTTCTCAGTACATCCCAGTACCACTGTAGTTACTGGACCTGTTGATCTGAGTACGTTCAAGTGCAATCTGTAAAATTCCTGGTGCCTCTAAGGGGCTAATATATGAACTCTACTATTTGAAAGAGCTGATTTACAAGGTTTTAGAGGATTCTTCCTGTGCTGATTTTCACTGGGATAGAGTTAATTTTAGTTATAGTAGCTACTATGGGGTTAAGTTTTGGAATTGTTCTGAAAACAGTGTTGGTAACACAGGGATGTTTTGGTCACTGGTGAGCAGTGCTTACACACAGTCGAGGCCTTCTCTGCTTCTCACACTGTCCTGCCTAGAAGTTGGCTGTGAGTGCATAATTAGTTGGAGAGGACCCAGCTGGTAGCCCAACTGGCTAAAGGAGTATTTCATGCCATATGATGTCATGCTTAGCATACAAAGCTTGGGGGAAAAGAAGGAAGAGGAAGATGTTTGCAGTGATGGCTTTTGTCTTCCCAAGTAACTATTATGTGTGATGGAGTCCTGCTTTCCTGGAGATGGCTGAACACCTGCCTGCTCGTGGGAAGTGGTGAATTAATTCCTTGTTTGGCTTTTCTTGTGTGTGTGGCTTTTACTTTACCCATTGAACTGTCTTTATCTCAACCCACTTCTTGTGTCAATTTTCTGATTCTTTCCCCCATCCTGCTGAAGGTGAGTAAACAAGTGGCTGTGTGTTGCTTGATTGCCAGCTGGGGTTATCCCATGACACCCACCGTCCTTGTTTTGGGTTTTTTTGTTTGTTTGTTTAACTTGTATGTGACTGTATCCTGGATGTCATTGTCTAAGTGCAAGAAGTGTCTAATTAATTTTAGTTACTGATATGCAAAATGAGTGGGAAAAGAACGAAAGATGAGAGGAGAGTGTCACATAACTCCAAAACTGGAAAGCAAAATGGGACTCATAGAACTTTTCAGTTTGATTCTGTGCTTCTGCAGAACAGGAACTTGGACATCAAAAGACTGCTGATTGTGTGCTGCTTTAGTGTCTTCATGCTTATGAGAGAGAATCATGAGCTTGCTCTAGAAGCTTCTTGCCACTGTTTTCTTTAGGAAGAAAAAATTTAAAAAATACTGCCAATCCTGTTACCAATAAGGAAGGGAAACATATTAGAAGCAATGGTCTTTGGTTTAGGTAAATGACAGAAAGGCCAGAGATGATAAGAAAACAACACTGGATTGGGAAAGTCAGCAGGTAAGACATGAAAATATCACTATTTTGTCATCATAAGCAATTTAGAATACAAATATTAAAAAAGATGCCTTTACTAGGCCTATATGCAAAAGCTTCTGTAGTCCTTTAACTGAGGGTCTTGAATTAGATAACAATCATCTTAGAACCGCACAAAATACACCTGCACCTTTAATAACAATCTAAACTTTACCTTATAAATAACTTTTCCTTATTCTTGATCCCATAAAACAGAATTGCAAACATTCATTTTGAGTTCGTACTGTGATTCAGGCTAACCAATTAGTTGGCTGCTAGAACACTGAGTTAGGTTGTATCTTTGCAAGTGCTAAAATAAATAATAGAAATTCTCAAGGTTATCCATTACTGCAATAGCTTGTGCTTTTGAGTGTAGCTATCAAGCCACTCATTTCTGTAGAGTGCCATCTAAGGAAAACTGAGCAAGTGCTCTCCTGCATTTTATGAAGTGTCAAGATGACTTAGATGATCAAAACATTTAATATGATCAAAAGCAATCACTTCCACAACATAAACATACTGTCTTCTTCGGGACTCTAGCTACATTTTTGTGCTGCTCAAGTGCATCACAGTATTTTTTCCTTCTGTCTCTGAACCAACATGGGCAACTTAGTAAGCCAAGGGTTTTATTTATAAAACACTATGTTTGTTAATTGACCGATAAATGTTAGTGGAGCCAAATAATTTTCCAGTGGTATGTGAGACATTAGAGTTTGCTAAATTTTTCATGTGTATATCTCTACATAGTTTAGGAGTGGAATTTAGATAATGGAGAGGCCAAAAAAGAAAATTAAATGGAAACTAGGTAATATAGTCCTTATTATATTCTTCATGTATTGTGAGTGTATTTTATAAAATTACAGAAATGTAACTAGAACAAACTGCAAAGTTTGCAAGAATAATATTAATATCTCTCACATTCACAGTATTTGTGAATGCACAGGAAGGGCAATGAAGCTCTGCCAGCTTGACCAAGGAGCAATGGTATTCACCCCAAAGAAAGCCATGCGCTACCTAAGCTCTGCATGCAGCACGACTGATGCAGCTGCCCAGACAGAGCTCTAGTGGGAACATGCAGCCACCCAGGTGTCTGTCTGAAGGATGTGCCCTGCTCTTACACCGGTACAGAACAGCAGCAGAGAGCACACCTGTGGGAGGTACATCCAGGTACAGGAACTCCTCTCCTTACTGACAGCTCCAGGGAGAGGTGAGTAGATTGAGGAGTATCAGGGAGTGTGTGAGAGAGAACGACTACTGAAACTGCATCCTACCTTCACTGAGACAGGCTCAACAGGCAGACAGGACAAATTATACAGAGGATTCCCTATCCTAGTGAAGTGCTGGTGCCTGAGTTGTGGGCCTCAAGTTGGATTTGACCTGTGAATGAGTCACAACCTAGCAGAATGTTTGTTTTTTCTTATTGGTTTCGTGTTTCAGAGGAAGAACCTGGTCCACCTGTGGTTCTGTGGCTCTACCCTCAGCCAGGTGGTCATGTTTGGGGTGGTGGGCAAGGCCAAGACTATATTAAACAGAAGCCAATGAGTCAGAAGAGATTCTTGTTGGGTGTGCCTTCTATTGGGGTTGGTTGCATCTTGCTGAGCTCTCTTGGTGGTGTCCTTACATGTGAAGGGTCACTGAGGGAGCCATCTCTGTCTGTTGTGTCCAGCAAGTGATGCTGACATTATAGTGAGGAGCTGGGCCCACAGGAATTTATGTCAGGACTATCTGAAAGAAGACTTCTGAGGGAATGTTGCCAAGTTCATCACTGGCCTGTGTGATCAGGAAAATGATGGCAGTATAAAATGATGATGGCTGAACCAGCACAACACCTATCCTATCCTATACTCTTTGGCTTTACACAATAACTCAAGGGACAGGTGACAATGGCAACAAGTTCCTGCCCAGCGCAGGAACTACCTTACCTTCTCAAGTACCCTTGCATAACAAGTATGAGACTCTGCAAGTGGAACCAAACAATAGCAAGGGCTACATAATAATACCTAGCTTGGAGGTGTCACTCAGGTTAAGTTGGCTATGCCGTGCATTAAAAAAAAAAAAAAAAAAGACAGGTCATTGTCATTGAAGACCCTCTTCTGGAGAGAACAGAAAGCCCAATATGCACATGAGACAAACCCACTTCTTACGGAAGTCTGCTGCCTCCCAGGGGCCTGGGTTAAAGATGTGAAGAGAAAGCTTCCTACCCTAGTACGGTCCTCAGTATGTCAACCTGTCGTGATCCACCCCCTAGATGTCCCGGGTCCACCCACCAAGGGATGTAGTCCAGCCACTGGGGTCCCAGACCACTTCCCCAAACGGAATCTGAGGTGCAGCACCTCCCTCCAACGTCCCAATCGGTTACAGGAACCATGTGGCATACTCATAGAGATCTGTACCTTTCAAAACAGATAACACTACAGAAGCAAGCTGATCTACATAAAAAGAAAAGTAGAAGTGAACCATCCTTAAGGGTCTAGAGAATCATTAAGGACTTATTCCTTAAAAAAATGGTGTCCAGGTCTTATGAATTGAACACAGTGTAGATTCACTTTTGTCCTACCAATTGGATTGCCGGACTGCCAAGATGTTTGACACACCTAAAAAAGGCATGTTAGCATTGAAGTCATCCATAAACACCATAATAACTCTTTCTCAGAGCTGAAAGGGTCTGCAAACCTTCCAGCTGAATGCAATGACAAGCCCAATGACACGCTGACAGTCATTTGAGCAGCAGGCAGCAATAGATGGATAGATAAGTCAGATTCCTTCAGCTGACACAGGCTAAATATGCAGCCGTAATCAGTATTTCAGAACAGTATCTCTAATTTGACACTGATGCAGAGAGGTTTCTATGCAGCTTTCTAAAAATGGACTTTGTTGTCACTTTGGCGCATGTGTGCGTAAAACATGCTGTCACTCTCACAACCTCTAGTCCTGACTCTCGATGGAGCTCCATTTATTTTCAAGGCATTTATGAAAAGAAGAGGGAATGCAAAAACTACACTTGCAGATTTGTCCTGAAGTGAAGTGTCAAATTCAATGTGTGTTGAACTGTCTTTTTCAGGAGCATGAACAAGACAAAACAACCAGCAAAAGAAACTCTGGCCTTTCTGATGCTGGGTATGAAAAGGAAGAATCTTTTCCTAGAGGCTTTATGTTACCTTGTTCTCACTGAAGTTCAGAGGAGGGTTTGGAGCTAGGAAGGAAACTTTAGTTTTGTTAGCCTAAAGAACCTATGAGCATTTATAATGGCTCATAGCTACAGTAGTCAAATGTTTTTGCCTTAGTAGCTAATATTTTGATGAGTTCTAGTAACAGATAATTGAATGGAGAGCAACTGTTTAAATATGAAGCATAAGTATTTCTCAAAAACAACAAGCAATACTAACATTAGATATTACACTATTATGATTGAAATCAGCAGATATGGTAGTTTTTTAAAAGATTTATTGTAATAGTGTTTTCAATTATTTAGTGTTCCTATATATGTACTAAGAAGAATTTTAAAGCTCCAGTGTTCAATCTAACAAATAATTGGCTACAAATTCAATTTCAATGTTAAAAAAATGTGTAGACATGGCACTTCAGGACATGGTTTAGTGGTCACGATGGGTTGATGGCTGGACTTGAAGATCTTAGAGATCTTTTCCAACCTTAATGATTTCATGATTCTATAAACGTTGTTAGGCAGTCATAGAAAAACTGTGGAATCTGTGATCTGAGCAACCACATTAAAAAGTGATTCTAGCAGTGATACATAATAAAAAGCTATCTTATTATTCATATGTTCAATTAAACAGCACTAATTCAGAATATTAAAATAAAAAAAAAAGTTATTTTCAGTCTTGGGATTAGATCTGCTGCATGCTGAATATCATAGCAGAAAACTGTATTTTTCATATATAGAAGTAACTCAAGTCCAACTTGTCTGAAAGTTTGGGGTTCAAGAATGAATTGTAGCTAAATGGGAGACCACTTAAGAATTCCAGGTATCACTGTAATTTACTTGTGACCATCCAGTGACAAATGAAGACATCATAAGATAAAATAGTAAGAAAAAACCCAAAGATTTTTGAAGACAGAAAAATAGTGAAACTGATCAAGCAAATTGTTTGCAAATGTGTTTGACTTTATAATAATATTTTGCAGAGGTCTATGCAAGGGCTCATGGGAGCCGCAAAGCATTACTGGGAAAGGAGTTCACTGCCTCAGTGAGACATAAATCTCCGTTCACCACAGACTTGAACAAACTTTTGTGTCCTCCTAGACTGTGATAAACCTTATTCAGCTTCTTGGCATTCCTGGAAAAAGTGTCTTTCTTCTGTTACTCTTTAGGTATGTGCACTTGTCTTCCTTCTTGCTGTATTTCTCCCCTTTCTAACTGCCTAAACACTACAATCCTGAAGGTACACTCACTTAAGCATTCTAATTTGCTTTTTTCTAAGAAATTATTTTCCCTCTATTCCTAAGGCTCCAAGAAAAACGCAAACCCATATATATATATTTTTAACTCTTGTAAAAGGACAAAATAGTCAATACATTAATCTGATTAGTAAAAAATGGGATAGAAATTCCCCAGAGAAGATTATCTGTATAATAAGGAAATGAAAGGCATAGATATATCTAAGTCACTGTATTTGAGAATGTGTTATTCCGTTTGCATCAAGGTTATCAACAGAAAATGGAAATATTAATTTATAGTGAAGATTACAAGTATATTGAAAATAGTAATGAAGCCTTGTATAAAAATACACCTTTAAATATTTCTAAGTACAGTTGGTATTCAATCTTGTTTTAATCAAAAGATGTTATGAACTTTTGTACAAACTCATTAGTAAGCTCAACTGCTTTGAGTTTATTTCTTTTTGCAAAACGACTGTAGTTTGTCAATGATTCAGGAATATATCAGGTTCTTTTCCTGTGATTCTTGTCAGAGAATTACTACCTCTTCAGTTTTCATTATGTGAACTAAACTTTTTAAGGTAAAACTTTTCAACCCAGTTCTAGAGTCTGAATTCAATATAACTTGTCTTCCTAAGGCAGGATCTCAGCTGAAACAATAGAATCCCACTTCATCCACCCTCACAATGGTTTGGACTAGTATCTGAGAATCTGAAGCCGCAGTGGAATGAGAGTCAAAGGTATTTATAAAAATAGTCTTAGTGTTAACAGTGATAAATTGCAGTAGCTATTACAACCTGCTTACTGATAACAGTGCAGTTGCTCTAGCAATTTTAAAGCTACTGCAAACTTTATCAACTGCATACTTCCGGAGCTTTTGTATGACATTTTTGTAAGCTTAGAAAAAAAAAAGAGAGTGGTGACCCTCCTTATGGAGCTAGTAATCTAAATTTGCTTTTGGTACTTTTCTGACAATTTCAACAGTAAAAGGAACAAGTAAATTTTGTGCAATAATAGAAGGTCCCTTCCAACTCAAACCATTCAATGATTCTATAAATCTAAAATGCTGCCCTGAAAAAGATCTCTCAAGTTACTGCCCTGAGTAAAATCAGGGTTGGAAGCTTAAGACCTAAGGACATTCTCCAGTAAAGGTCACAGTCTGTCAGAGATGCAGTTAACCCTGCTCAGCTAACAGGTAGAAAAGGAAATCCTTACTTCTATTGCTCCTGAAGACAACAATATTATGCGACACATAGTACCTCCTTTAAAACCATACTGATTGACATTAATGACATTTTAATGTCTAATACTTTATTAATGAAGTTCTGAATTTAGACTGAATTATTATTGTCATGAATTAATATTTACTTTAGTCTGTAATTTCTGGATCATGCTCCTAAAGTGCCAGAATTTAGCAAATCTTATGCTATACTCAGCACTGTTCCCCAAAAATATATTCAAAATTATCTTTTCAGCTATTCCTTTACTATACTCCTTTGTTATACCCAAGTATCCATATATAGTAGCCTGAGAAACTCTAATTTTGAACAAACTTGTTCTACAGCTCTTACAGATGGCATAGCAGCATTCTAAGTTCTTAATGTGTCCTCTTCCTTTAGTCCAAACTCGGCATAAAAAAATGGTATTTTTTTATTAATATCAGTATCTATTTCTTGTTATGCTATTTTAAAATCCTTTTCCTAAGTTCCTTTTAACTTAAGGTATTAATAGATCTGTGCCTTCTTCAGTCTTTTTTGTCAGCCACGTACATTTTTTTTTTTGTTCTGATGTTTTTGCACTTGTCTTGCAGTTATACATATCTAAGAGTTGACAAGTCTTAGTCTATACAGCTAAACCACTTCTGTTTGTCATGTCTTCTGAACCACTTAAAAACTACTGTACTATTGCTGAAACTTTAGAAAGTTGTTTTTCTTCATTATTTGTATGGGAAATGTGTACAAGGATGTAAAAACACAAACTGGTTCACCAAAATATCTCAAAATACTGTTAATGGATCTTACTTATAAGAGAGTTTGTGTTAGAAATATTCCAAACAACTATCTTTTAACTGATGTATTGATTAAAATACCAAAATGCAAGGCTGATTTAAAATCTAATAAACTTTGGTGAGATAATAATGAGTAAGACAGATTATTGCTGTAGAGAACACCACTTGCATTGGCTGTTGAGGTTGCTAACAATCCAGGAAAATATACCACTGCCAGACTAAACCAAAATAGTAGATTATGTCTGCACTTGACAGACCTATGTCCTGAAAAAGAATGATACAGATAAACACTCAGGAATTACAACAAAATATCTTCAATGCATATTATCAATATAAAAACTAAGGAAAAGGATAGATGGAGATGGTGGGGAAGGAGAAGGGAAGTTGTAGTGATCATCAGATATATGTTTATATGTTACAGCTTCAGGAGTTCAAAGACCTCCAACTACTTTTGATGTTTACATTTGTAAGATATGAAGACATATAAGACGTGGAAAAGACAGCTAAAAGCATTTCAGCAGCTTAAGCACTTTGGCCTTAGCCGGGGCTTGACAAAATCAAAGAAACCATCTTATTGTAAAGAAAGTTGAGAAACAATTTGGTCTCTGCATATAGGTACAAACACATCGAAAATGATAATGGGAGGCTTTTCAGCCCTTTTGACTATTGAAAAAGGATGCAAGGATCAAAAGTATGTTTTCTGGCTTTGAGGGTAATCTACTAGTGCAATAATACGGCAGGTGATACGATTACCAGTGTTCAAATATTTTAAAAATAATTTTCTAACCTTTCAAAAATGTTCTCTAATACAATTTTCTGAAAAGTTCAGAAGCATTTTTGCGTAATGGTCATTTCTGACATTGGAAGTTGGGAGTTTTGGAATTAGCATCTTTATTCTCTTTTTGCATGCCTCAATGAACAGAATTGGCTGTGTGTGCTCCATGCTTCTAGGAGTTGCATCTCTTAGTTAAAAATTCATACTTCAGCAGATCAGCTACTAGCCTCTGGGTTATATATCTTGTGTGTATGATGCACGATCAGCTTGTTGTCATCTATTCTGTTCCTGTCAGATACTAGCCATGATAAAGTCAAGAAAAGATAGATCAGTAATCAAAGACTGCAAAGAACACTTTTCACATTGATGACTGACTGGTGTTTCTTGCTCACCTCCTTAGGGACATACTGACAGCTAAATTTCAATCTAAGCAGTCTCTTCCCACCACTCCTGAAAATTTTTGAATAAATTATCTTCTAAAATTGCTCTCCCTTTATTCTCCGTTGCCTTCAACCTCTCCACAGCAGGGATGTATTTTAGCTGCTAGAATTATCTGGGTATGTTTCACCCAATCAATTCCCTGCCATTGTAAAGGCTTCAGGAATTTCAGCTTTAGCTACTCTTAGAATGTTGTACATTGGTAAGTTTTCTAAGAATGGCTATACTTTGCTTTTCAGGATCCACATTTGTTTGAAAATAATCTAATTCTCAAAAGGAAGACAACTTGTTTAACTATGTCATATAGTCAGCAGTACAATTTCTGATAAGATATTGGAATGTATTTCTCTGCCTTATGATGTGGAGGTCAAGAAGAAGAAAACAAGCTAGGATGCCACATAGAAACACAGAAACTTACAGTGGCATACGCTTTTCTAAGGGAGACCTTTTTGGTAGGAAATACAATAAATTTCCAATCTACTAACATATTTTGTATGCACAAATAACCTTTGTCACACTGATTTAATTCTTATGTAGCAAAACAATGGCCAAACAGACTTCCCAGATGAAGCAAAACTTCCATTGTTAAGGGAGGAGTTATCTTCAAATCAGTTTTGAGCCTTCAAGAGGGGGAAAACACGTACAGTCTTAAAATAAAGACAACAAACCAAAACAATGAAAATAAATAAGAATAAAAACACAGCAAGGAATAACCTCTACAATAATGTTAAACTGTCAGCTTTATGTGGCTCTAAGTCTGTAAAACTACGCTATTATATTACCAGTGAAATCCCTTTCTACAGTTTTGGTATGATTCAGAAAAGTGAAGGACTATTTAAATTCCCTTTTCCTGTGTGCATGTAGGATATTAGAAGAAACTGAATGAAAAAATTGGTATTAATTTAAGACTTTTAATTAATTCTACAGCTACAGTAAGAGAATAGCAAGGGACGAGGAATCATTTATTTACCAAATGTAGAATAATGTGTTTTTTATTATTTCTAAGGACAAGTTTTTCTTATTATAGTTTGGTTCATTTAATTACAAACCTCTCATCTCTTGAAGATGAGAGTTGGCTGATAGAATCACATCAAAGTCCTTCAGAGTAACTCAGTTGTATGGTATGTTAGAAATGGAGCTGTTCCACATAACATTTCAAAATATGAAGATCAGAAAAGAAGCCTGATGTATCAGATATAACTGAAAACAACAGTGACTTTTGGAAAGTTGTTAATATTGCCTGACTGACACATAAGAGGGCTTTTTTAGTTTGTTGACTGTAAATGACATTTAGGATAAAGAAACAGAAGTGATTAAGGAAAACCATGAGATGATGAAGTTGCAGTGACCATTGAGATGAGCAGATATGCCATGCATCCTAGGAAAGAAAACAAATCACATACTCCACTTGAAAAAAAAAAACCACTTAGAAATAGACAAAATTTTAAAAAAAGAGATAAAATAACACTGCAAATCTCAGTGGTCATGCCATGCTTGTTGGTATTCCTTTTTCTCTCTGACACTTTTGTGTCAGATAGTTAAAATCTGGTGTTACAGCTATGAATATCTTCAGATACTTCAATCTTTCTGAGTGTCCATTCTCTTGTATACCACATTATAGAGATGAAAAATGTGCTTCTCTAAGCAAAATGCCATCCCACATAACTGGTTTTATTGCTATTACTCAGAATAATTTCCTAGATTCATTTGACATAAATATGCTCATATATCCGTTCCCGTGGAATTCAGATGATTAGTACAACTGAAGTTTCAGATCTTTTAAAATCTAGCATCTTAATTTGAGTTTTATTGGTTTTTTCCCCATCTATTTACACCTTCCAGAAAATTCTTCTAATCTATATTATTACCTCAAATGAAATAACTCATTGTGTATATAATATTCTTGAATATGAACAAGCAAAATGCAAGTCACTAACAAAAATTTCTTAATTTCACTGAAAGTGGAAAAAAATTCCATATTGTCTTACGTATTGCAAAATTCATGGAACATATTAATAGACAAAACATTCACAAATAGTGTTTGAAGAAAATATCAGACTACAATTTTTCCTTCTTGTAATTTACATCTAACAACAAAAACAACGGTTAAAAACAAAATGTTACAAGCACTGTACATAACTATCACTTCAACTGATCTAAAAGCCTTTATTTTTCCATTATTTTTTTAAGATTGACCAAGTGTTAGAGAAGTGCTTGCTTTTGCAGAACATAATGAGAATACTTTAAAAAGACCCAGATATAATGTGTTCTACTCTACACTAAATCAAAAGGTCAGAAGGGTTTTTTCTTACTAAACAAACCTCATCAGTGTGGTCTATTACAATTAGATGAAGTGCATTCTCCAATTTCACATATCTCTTAGGCACTTTCTACTTTACTTAATCAAATTGGGAGATTTTTTTTTTTCCAGCTATATAATCAACATGTAAATTAAATTGTAAAGAATCTGAAAAAAAAGAAAGTCAATTATTTTATCAGTTTATTTTGCCATATGACCTAACTAGAACAGTCTTTATTCAAAAAGGAAGGTTGGGGAACACACTTTGGATAATATATATTTTCATTGTATTTTTCCTTTCCAGAGTATTGCTATCATTAACATTATAATGGTAAGCCAGTAAATTGGTATTTTCATTTTGAGACAAGGGGCTTATATTTATTATTGGATGTTAGCATTGTAATGGGAAAAGATTATTTGATGTAAATGATAAACAGATCATTTAGTACTGCTAATGTTTTGCATTATGTACTTCATTAATTGCATGTCCTATATAGCTTACATTTATGTATACACAATTACATCAAGCTCATTTATTTAGCTATATGTGCTGGCACACTATAGAGCTGCTATTTGTCTAATTTAAAATCTGAAGATGATTCACCATACTCTCCAGCATTTAATTTATACAAAATTAGAATAGCTACTGTATATGAGATCAATGCAGAAGAAAAATGAGCACTTGTATGGCTTTTTATCAAGGAAGTTCAAGAACAGTTTGCTTAGAGTTTAGTTCAAGAACTGCTGAAGGTTATTGATGAACACAATACATGAACTATTGACCTAACACCCACATGGTCTCTACAGGATAATTATGGGCAAATTCATTTACTAACATAAGACACTACTTTGCAGTCCTTTGGCTATGCAGTGCTTTTTCCTGAACGCCAGCATGTTTTTTGAGAAAATTGCTGAAACTTCCCTTTAAAGTAGTAGTTATTTAAGTAGTGTTACTCAATTAACTTAGAGTTTAACATATGTTTCTTCCATGAATCACTGCACAGTCTTGATGATGAAAATTTATTTAGTTTCTTGTTTCTATTTTATATCTCTGATACTGGAAATGTTACTTATCTTGCAGTTGTGAAACCCAATATCTGGGACAAAGAAGCTGAAGATTTTTAAGAAACCTGCAGCTAGCACTTAATGTTGTAATTAGGAGTAATAGGCATCAGAAATACTATAATTTTATGCATATAATCCTATCTTTAAGATTCTTCATAATTCTGAAAGTACTCAAACAATGGAGAAATTATTCTATCTTCTGCGGGTCATTATGATGGGAAGACAACAAAGGCTTCTGCTCTTTCCATTTTTAGAGAAGAGGTCTGACTATCAATTTCTCTTTATAATATCTTTTGGAGCCCCAGCGGCTTCAGCTGGTGTTGTTACAGGCACAGTTATCAGCATGATAATGCTGATAGAAATCAGAAAAGAATTTTAAAGACTGATAAGGATCTGGTGAACTGTGAAGGTTCTTTACTATCAATTCAGGAGGGTGAACATAATTAGCTAATTATGGTTTTCTTCCCCTTCTTTAAAATATTAAAATAGAAGTTATCTGGTTGTCAGAAATCAGATAGCTTTAATGAATATGACACATTCAAAAAATCGACACGTTCCTTTTGCTATATTTGTGGATATGAAGAAGAAAGAGAGTGAATATGAAAGTATTAAATATTTCCATTCTGAACACAGTATTTTGAAAGCAGTCACAGGTGGCTGGTCCAAAGAACACCAGCCTGTATAGCAAACTCAAGAACAGAACCACATCTTGTCCAATAGTTCACATCTTAGGGAGATATTTTCTCCTTTTTCCAGGATATAACTCCTAAAACTCTTGGAATTCTTAGAGATATATTTACTGCCCCCACCCCCTTATATGCCTCTGCACAGTTTCCACAGTATTCCTGCTTCACTGAGAATTCAAAACAGCTGAAAAAAAAAGGTTAGTCTGGTTTGGTTTGGGGTTTTTTGTTTGTTTATTTAGTTGGTTTTTTTGTTGTTTGTTTTTAAAGCCTTAACAAGCCCAAAATCATGCTAGAGCTGCCTTCAGATAACCAAAGGCATTTTCAGTTTGGTATCAAAGTCAAATTTAGAGAAGGTATTCAAGTGTCTGAAACAGGGTTACTTTGTTTCTGAAACAACTAAGTTACCAGAATCTAAAAAGCTGTTTTCTCTATGGTTATCTGAAATGTATAATACAGGATATCTTCTTATCGACACTGCACAGATGCCCTGTAATTATTCATGAAATAACTGTATCTTTACTTGTGATTCTACTCATTCCATATTTGTTTTTCTGTATGATCTTTTCATTGTTTGCTCCCTCCATTGTTACATAATTTTTGCAAACAAACTTAGCTTATAACATTCAGACAAGTTTGAAATGAAGCCAGAGAAGCTTCCTCACCCAAATGAAGATAGTTGAGTGTTAAATTTCTATGAACTAAAGTTATAGTTAATTGACTAAGACAGATAGCAAAACAGGAATATTGCAAGTAATTATTAATTGACCACATCAGAGAAGGATTAAGAATTTGTGATGGAAAATGGCCATTCTTATTCCATGCTCATTTTTCCCATCTTCTGTATTATGAGTGGTTTTCCCTCAGAAATACTGTAACTTATTTCACCCTTAGTCTGTTTCTGCCCCGTAATATTAGACTATACTGATACTATAAATTCTAACACATCATCTTAGATTATTATTTTCTTCTAAAAATGTAATCAAGCATTTCAAGTGTTTCATATCTAATTCTGAATAAAACAAGTTCCTAAATATGAAGAGGCAATATTTTTTGACAGAGAGCTGTATGTCTTTGTAATAACCTTACAGTTTACTGATTTGTTTTGTTGTTCTTAAGTCTATTATCTTAAACCCGCTTCACGATAGTTATTTAAAAATGTGTTGTAGATATACTGTATTTCTAGTATTCTTTTAAAACTCCTCAAAATGAATGTAAGCATATAATTTAATATCCTAGAAAACAACATTTTGACAGTTCATATCACCATTAGGAGTGACAAATTCCTTCCAACTTGTCATCATTTGTCTTTATTAATATTCTTTGCTTTTGAAATGCCTGGAAAAGATTGGAAAAAGGTATTTATTCCAAATCACTTATAATTGAGTAAATCTGGGAGTGCTTTGGTAGATGGAGAGAACACACCTTAATGTGGCAATTTGTACAGCGTAGCCCTATAGATATCTTTCACTTTTACAGATAGCTGAATTATTCTGTCAATAAAAGTTATTTCATTTCAAAGAAATGATGCTGCAATATTGAAATTCAAAGAGCTAAGTAAATTGAAAAATTTAGCATAAACAATAAATACTTCTGTATTATTTAAGCAAAGAAAGACAGGTTACTGATCAAAGTAAGCCACTTTGAAATGAAAATGGTAAATTCAAGCAGCATGAGTTATTCATAAGATCTAGTTTCTTACTATTACTTCCAATATTTGGTTTTGAAAGCATTTTTATATGGAGATGAGATTCTACATGCTGATTTTCGTCAAAGCATAGGTAAGTGAATAAAGACTGCTTTTCTTCTACTTCTTGTCTGCATGCATATTTGCATGGTGGATACATTCAAATATTTTTACAGCTGACATACCTTGCCTTTCTCCTCTTTTCTCTCAGTCCTTATCAACTGCTTGTCTGGGACAGAGCTTCTCTCCATTAAGTTCTAAGAGTGGATTATATGACTGTTTTCTTTACACATTTTTTCACTGTCCTTAGGCTGCTGAACTCATCATTTTATTAATTTTCATTTTTCAAGACACTGGCCAGGATTTTCTGACAGGCAACCTCTTATTAATTTCTTACTTAGGCTTTTATTTTAAACTAGTCTATCCTAGTGACTTGCAAGACTATCACAGGGTTCAAAATTCATCAACATGTTTTAAACTTTGTGTCAGTTTTAAGCTCAAGTTTTCAATTTTAGATAGCACTGACCTCTGCTTCTCTTCCCAGAGTATACCTCACAAACATACTCTACTCTGTGTAGATTTCAGAATCAAAGACCAAAACAGGAGAAGCAGTGACTGCTTCCAGAATACCTGTTTTCCCACTAGTTTATCAACTGCACCGCTTAGCTTGGTGTCATCCACAAACTTGTTGAGGGTGCATTTAATCCCACTACATCATTGCTGAATACATTGACTAGCACTAGTCCCAGTATAGACCCCTGAGGGACATCTCTTGATATTGATTTCCGTTTGGACACAGAGTCATGGACAGTAGCTCTTTGGATGCAGTCATCTAGGTATTTCCTTATCCTTATCACACCCATGCCTCTCCAATTTAGAGACAAAGTTGTTGTATGGAACTAGGTCAAAGTCCTTACAAAATTCAAGGTAGATGATATCAGTTGATCTTCCCTTATTCACCAATACAGTCACTCCATGATCACTAGTTTACCCAGGTGCAATTCACCCTTTCTGAAGCCACATTGGCTCTCTATAATCTCCTCCCTGTCATCCATATGTCTTGACATAGATCACAGAAGGATTTGTTCCATCACCTTGCCAGGCATAGAGATAAGGCTGATGAGTCAACCTTTCAACTTCAGTGAAAGTGACACATGTATAGTTGCTCTTTATTTAGCTATTTATTCTTGGCTTCTATTTAGACATATTTGAACTATATATATAAAAGTCAATTTATATTTCACTGTAGCTTTTTAAATATAACTTACTCTAACCTTGCACAGTTTGCTTTTCAGTTTTATCTAAACTTTTCAGAGTAATTTAGTGTATACATTTTTCACCAGTCAGTGTGTATTAGTTGTTTTGAATAGTGACTTAGGTTTAACATTTCTTGCAAGTTCCGTAAAGGGTAATGTTGCAACTAAGAGTATTAGTAGTCTGAAGATTATGAGGTTTTATTCAAATCACGCAACTTCTTCTATGAAAGCACAAGATTGATCTAGATAGAATTTCTGTCTCTCCGAGTAACAAAACTACGTGATTGCAAAGACATTTCAAAGCTGAAAATCTATCCAGAATTCTCAAAAATAAAATAAAAGGAGGAAAATTTTAATACTGCAATATAATTGAACTATTATCTAGGCGTTTTAGAGACACTTTCATTAAGAATGTGCCCTATTAACTTTGGATTTTCATTTCATAAGGTCATACCGAAAATTCAGCTCAGGAGAAACAAGTTTTCCAAACTGGAGAAAATGAAAGTATCACATAATAAACCCCTAAACCACTCTACACCACTGTATCCATTTATATACTGTTTGTCTGAGTGCAAATCAATAGAAATCAAAACAATACAGAACACAAATGGATTTTATGTTTTCTTCTATTTTTTGCTTATGTAGACACTTTTTAAGATACATGATATTATCACCTGTAAAGATAATTTTAAATGCATGCCAAATAATTTCTAGAGTATATAATCCCACTAGTAAAAGAAATTAACAATTCTTTTTATTTTTATAGCCTTAGTTTTACCAATTTTGAAAATTATACTACTTATGTTAATCTTAATGTAGAAATAAAAAAGTTTCTAGGAATTCTTTGATAAAATTGAAGAATAAAAGAGTAATTATTGCAGAGTTAATCAAATGAACAAAAGGTTTACAGTTTAAGATCAGAATTTTACCCAGATTCAGCAGATATTACTGCATATATGCCCATAGCAGGTGAAAAGGTATATTTACAGTCAGATATAAATATCATATATGTGCATCTGTGTGTATATCATATAGATCCATATCCACATGACCACATATATCTTTAACAGCTTAGGATAGTCTGACAATACTTTTTTTTCTTTTAACCCATTTCAGCAATAGCACAATTTAATCAGAAATAGTTCACTTAATATGATTTTTTTCCCCAAATCATCTATTTGATTCTTCAACGTTGCATTAAAAATGGCTAGGCTTTTCAGTAGCCTTTTAAGAAAACTTATTAGATAGTCAAAGTTAGTTTTAAATAGTTTGCTCTTCTGAATTTTTATGCTGTCATCTTCAGTCAAGTATGTGCATTTGGTTAGCTCTTATTGTGTATTTTTTTGTTGCTGCTGTTTGTTTTTTGTTGCTTTGGTCTGGTTTTTATTTTTATTACTCACCTGTAAAATACATGATGCAGTAGTCATTTATCTAAATAGATTTTTCAGGAATGTATTTGATTAAAGGTTTTTATATGCTTAACTTCATGCATAAGAGGAAATTAATCATTATTTAATGAAGTATTTAGGCCTTAGTTAATCTCATTCAACTTAGTGAAGTGCCTCAATTAGGGGCATGGTTAGATTAGTCAACAGTCAAGGAAAACGTATGTCCCATGTAGTTCAACACAGGCAAGATTGCAGTCATATTCTGATAGCTTTTCTTTCCTTGCAGAAACAATATTCCCTGGTGCTTCTAGAGGAAGCCTATTGTGACTATGTTCTGCATACAGATATGAGTATGCTTTCACTTACCATACTTGAAGTCTACTGTGCTTCTCCACTACTTCCATTTTCATAACCTTTGATATCAACTGCTTACAGTCTCTTTCAAGGAGTGCTGGAAGAAATCCCAGTGTAGACAGTATTCTTTCCTGACATGAAGGATAGATTTCATTGGTGTGCTTCCCAGCAGCCAAAGCTCCCTGTAACATAAGTAAGGCTAGGAGGTATCATCAGGACCAATAACAGCACTTGTATTCTGTGTCCAAATAGAAAGATGAATTCTTAAGGATTTACAACATTTCAAGAAAAGGCAAGTCAGAGACATTCCTGAGCTTAATACACTCCTGTATAAGACAAGCCTTGTAAAAATGAACTTGGTCGCTTGAAGCTCTGAGCAGAAAGGACACCAGTTACCTCCTAGTCAAATGTAGTGTGATAATAGTGGTATGCCAAACACAGACTATAATCACCTGAAATCTCAATGGGGAAACGATTCATGTTTGAATCAGACTGATATATTCTAACAGCTTTGGTTGATGAAGAGCACAGGCCAAGCAAGCTTATGACTGATAACGATGTAAAATGTCAGCTAAAAATAGTCACATCATGAAATGCTTTGATAGTGAAGCCTTCGTACATACTAAACAATCCAAGACGAAATGGTTAGTGACTGCTGCACCACCTAGACATATACAAGTCTATGGGGCCAGATGGGTCACACACGAGTGCTGAAGGAGTTGGGAATTGTGCTTACCAAACCACTCTTCATGATTTATCAGCCGTCCTGACTAACTGGGAAAGTCCCAAAGGACTGGAGATTAGCAAATGTGACACCCATCTACAAGAACAGCAAGAAGGACGATCCAGGGAACTACAGCCCTATCAGTCTGACCTCGGTGCCAGGGAAGGTCATGGAGCAGATCATCTTGAATGCTATAATGCACCATTTACAGGACAACCAGGCGATCAGGCCCAGCCAGCACAGGTTCATGAAGGGCAGGTACTGCTTAACAAACCTCATCTCCTTCTATGACAAGGTGACCTGCCTTGTGGATGAGGGAAGGGCTGTGGATATTGTTTACCTGGACTTCAGTAAAGACTTTGATAATGTTCCCCAGAGCGTTCTCATGAAAAAACTGTAAGCCTTAGGCCTGGGTTAGTGTATGTTCTGCTGGATCATACACTGGCTAGATGGTCGGGCCCAGAGAGTGGTAGTGCAGGGAGATAAATCCAGCTGGCAGCCAGTCACAAAAGATGTTCCCCAAGGCTCAGTGCTGGAGCCACTCCTGTTTAATGTCTTTATCAATTACCTTGATGAGGAGATTGAGGGCACCCTCAGTAAGTTTGCAGATGACACCAAGTTAGGTGGAAGTGTTGATCTGCTTGAGGGCAGGAGTGCTCTTCAGAGGGATCTGGACAGGCTGGATCAATGGGCTGAAGCCAATGTTATGGGCTACAACAAGGCCGAGACCTACACTTTTGTGAAAACAACCCCTGACAACGCTGCAGGCTTAGGGAAGAGTGGCTGGAAAGCTGTTTGCAGAAAGAGATCTGGGTGTGTTGATCAACAGCCAGATGAACGTGAGCCAGCAGTGTGGCCAGGCAGGTCAACTGCATCCTGTCTTCATCAGGAGTAGTGTAGCCAGCAGGACTAGAGAAGTGATTGTCCCACTGTACTTGGTGCTGGTGAGGCTGCACCTTGAGTTCTGTGTTCAGTTTTGGGCACCACAGTATAAGAAAGACATTGAGGTGCTGGAGCAAGTCCAGAGAAGAGCAGCAAAGCTGGTGAAGTGTCTCTAGAATAAGCCTTACTAAGAGCAAGATGAGGGACTTAGAGTTGTCTAGTCTGAAGAAAAGGAGGCTGAGGCGAGACCTTATTGCTCTCTAGAACTACCTAAAAGGAGGTTGTAGGGAGGTGTGTGTTGGTTTCTTCTAAGAGATAGGTAAGACAAGAGGAAGTGGCATCAGGTTACATCAGGGGAGGTTTAGGTTGGATTTTAGGAAAACCTTCTACACTGAAAGGGTTATCAAGGACGGGAACAGGCTGCCCAGGGAAGTGGTTGAATTGCCATCCCTGTATGTATTTTAAATCCATCTAGATAAGGTGCTTAAGGATATGGTGTGGAAGTGGGCCTGGTAGAGTTAGGTAACAGTTGGACTTGATGATCTTACAGGTCTTTTCCAATCATAGTGATTCTGTGTGATTTTGTAAATGGTATGAGAATATAAGTTCTTCATCAAAGGTCACTATGGAAGCATGAAGAAGCATTGCTTTTTGTTAATTGGTCTTTATATTAAAATCAAATATGGATGTTTGGCGTAATACCCTGCTCTTATTGCCTATGAGGCTTTGTTTCTGTGTATACTGAATGTGCCGAATAATCATTGGTTATTATATTTTATATTCATGTTTCTAAACAGGAAGCCTACAGTCAGGATTAATAGAATTTCTTTCATGAAGTTGAAAGCTTAGTATACACACATTAGGGTGCCTAGGCACTTATAGAATAGTAAGCACATTCCACAAGTCATGAGAACACCTCTTAATTCAGCTGAAGCCAAAGCCACAAGTGAGTTATAAATGTATTTGGTCTCCAGTTAAATCGATTCCATGCAGTGCTGCAAGTGCTCATTATGTATTCTGTTTATTCCACAAGGAGAAAAATAACAGTTCTTCTCCTTTTCTGCTAAAGTACCACGGTAGAAGGCAGCTTATTTGGTTTCATTTTAACTATACCAATTTAACTTCTAATCAGCTTCTGTGTGATGCTTACAGAAATCTCTGAGCTGCTACTGAATCATTGATTTCTATTAAGAAATAAGAAAGAAGCATCATTTTGCATGTCATGAACAACATTTTACTATCTGGGTTTTTTTTCCAAAAGAGACCTGAATATGCATTTCTTATAGGCGCACATATTAGTTAGTGATGTGTATCAGTGAAACAAGATTTGGGATCTTACATAAAATTACTTTTTTTGTCAGTGCAGTTCTCAGTTGATAATGTCCAAAGACAGCATATGCTTCTACCAGAAAGGATATTAATAGGCTTTCAGATTGCTTAGGGAGTCTATATTGCAGTTCCCTTAGACACTAGAATAACTTGACTTATGAAAGAAAAAACACATTTGGATGCTATTTCTTCAGAAGCAGATGAGACAAGTAGAACCAATGATAAATTCCCTATGCCATGGTGTGATGTAAAACCCTGATTCAGAGAAACCTTATAGGGATGTTTTACAAATGGACCACTGGTTGCAAAGATGCATATGCTGGTTATAATCCACAATAGAACAGAAACAAGCAATGTAGTAGTCATTCTTTCTTTCCTTCGTGTTCTACACATCTTTATCAGCTAATTAATGACTGGAATAAATTTTAAAGAAATGAAGGAAATAAAAAACATTAGGAAACTATGCATTTTACTTTAAAGAACCACAAGTTGATCTGAATAGCCTTAGGCCTATTTACAGGCTTTAACAGAAACACAACAAATTATTGGAACACAAAACTGAAAATCAGGTTATAGATACTGAAACAACCTCTACTTTGAAAGGCTAGAGAGAACCACTCTAACTAGACACCCTTCTTATCATTATTTCCTGCCAATACCTGCCTTAAAACATAATGGACAAGTTCATAGAGTTGTAAAAAATTTTTTTAAACTCAAGTAATTAATCAATTTCAATATTTTTCGGCCCACTTTCTGCCAAAGGAATCTTCATCATCTATAATGTTTGTCATACCAAATGCTTGGCTGAAGCACTCAGTATATTTGACCACCAATAAATAAATGATAGTACTGGACAAAGATTACCAGCAAGGTTGAATTCCCCTCATAACAGATGCTTCTCCTGACACATTTATATTTTCTTTGTCAAAAATTTAATTTAATTCACATGATTAGTAGGGAGCAGTTTCTTTTCAACTTAGACTTCTAATTATGTAATATTTCTGTAATTTTATGTAATATTTAATAGCATTCTGCTATTAGTTATAATCAACTCAGAAGCAGCACATATCATTTTATATGGAACAATTAAATGACTCATCCTCTGATACACAGTAAGGCAAAAGGAATCTCAGTACCTTTAGTGACTGAAAAAAAAAATAACCTGGCATAATCAGGCATAGTAAGGGGAAGAGTCAGTTCTTTTGAGAGGATAAATATGCCATTTTATTTAGAGATTAATAGTTGAAGTAGGGCTCATACAATTTCTGAAATAAAGGTCTAGGACATAAAGTTACGTTTTTCTATGAATGGGAATATTTCCCCAGAAGACTTCAGTGTAGAGAAGGAAAGAATGTAAGTAATTCTTTGCTCTTCCGGTTTTCAGGAAAGAAAAAGATATATGCATCCATGTTTATATGACAGTGTGACTTTAGACACTGCTTGAATGGATTACATCAACGTAGTTATGTTAATACGAAGCCTGTTACATTTTTTTTCCCCCAGAATTTGTTTAGCAATATCTTTAATATAGTTAGACTTTGCAGTTTGTCAGTGTATATGAAGTCCAAGTCATACTTGGGAAATTCTTCATCCTCTAAACATGCTTTTCATTGAAGTTTTGTGTATAAAAATTAATTAAATGTAAGTTAAGAGGCCATGGAAAAAACAATAGAAATAACTGAAAAGAAAAGAAACCTTGTGTTATAATTAGCCAAGAACATCATGTGTTAAAGGAATTTTCACAATATTTTATTGAATCTATGTCAGAAAAAAATCAGTAAGATTAATCAGAAGCTTAGAGCAAACAGATTAATCTTACTAAAATGACACAATCGGATATCACTAGATATCAGCACTAACTGTTTGCTAGTTCCATACCAAAGAATACACATATATCAATGCTTTTGACTATGACTTAAATATTATAATTTATTTTTTGGGAAAAATACTGCACCTGGGTGCTGAACCAGTAATATGCCTATGAATATGACTACTGATGTGACTAAGGTAAAGCATTTGCTTGATTAACCTCAAAGATTAAGTCTACAAATTTCTGAGGAATTTCCATACACCATGTAATATTGTATAACACTAATGTCAAAGCCTGAGTCAACAAAACTCTTAATAATACATAGCCTTATTGAGGTTAAATAGACACGTTATGTGCTATAAAACTACCCAGCAAAAGCCACACTTCAAATCCTTTGCTATGTAGTAGCAGGGGTAAAAGAAACTACAACTGTTTCTTGAAAGGTTAAAGTCTAATCAAATTAGAGAGAGGCACTGATAATCTGAAGAGCTGCCCCTTCATCCCCAAACTCATAGATGAGATCAGAGGACATTTTAGCAGCTCTGGAGATGCTGGACAGTATGTGCAGTCTGCTTCATTAATAAAGAAATATGTGACCGTTTTTAATAACCCTCGACCATTTACTAATAAAAGAACACAGTTGTAATCCTCTCTGACAAAAATATTGAAAACTAAATCCATAGCCATATTATTCCTTTCTGTTCTTTTGTTTCTCTTTCTCTCTCTCTCGTTCTTTTCTTTCTTCCCAGAGCATGGCTGGGTGAAAGATGGTGTTTTTGGAAGGCTGGAAAGAAGGTAAAGGGTTGTTGCTGTTAGACTCAGCACTAAAATCATGTCCTTGCATAAGAAGTCCTAAACCTTACTGAACAGATACACTTTGTGTCAGTGTCATTATTGTCTATAGTACTACACGTTTAAATGGCAATCACTACTACTTGCTAAGAACAGATACAGCTGTTAAAAATGTTTTGGAACTTGAAATCTTTTAACACAATCAGTTTAAAACAGCACAGAGAAGTGTATACACAGTTTTACATCTCCTAACTCTAGCTTTTTTCTTTATGTAAAATCTCCCCATATGGATTTGTTTAGCTTGATATTGCTCCAGTGTGAAAGACCTTTCAGACAAGGATGAACCAAGCACCAGCTACAGCAGATGAAATAATTATGAAGTTTAGAATAAGTAGATATTAAAGTATTGTGCAAAAAATTGATGATTTATGTTTCTGGGTTTTAAAAACTCTGATTACTCTTTCCATACGTCCTGGCATACTGTATTCTTAGTCTCTAGTGATGCATGGGGTAGTTGCAGAAGCTTGGCATTGCAATAAAGAAATGAAATCAATAGCTGCCTAGGTCATCCTTGGGGTTCTTCTTAGCTTTGTCTTTATTTTAGTTGTGAGAAAGAAAGTTTCTTTTATGATGATTATGAATTCTTTACTTTTGTTTTTGGGAGCTATGCTTAAGTTTCATATTCATTTCAAACAAGAAATAGATTTGTTTTATCAACATGTGAAGCAATCCTTATAATGTGACCAAACACAATGAAGCACGGCTCTGAATCATTATTTTATCATAAGTTTTATCAGTTTATTCTTTAGAAATATTGTTGTTGGTCTGCTTTTGTGGTATACCTCATTGCTAAGAATATACCTAAGAGATCCATCCATATGTGAATGACTATTGTGAACATAGCTGTTCAAACTCTTGCAAATCTACCTACACAATGAAGAGAGTAGAAATGTGCATATTCTTCTGTGTAGCCTTTTAACCAAAGCCATTAAAAGGACTTCAATAAACACATAAATAATCAGTTACTTAGTAGATAATTTTTAAGACTACTTTTTAATAGCAGGAGATGCTATTTTAATTTAAAATAATATTCCTACTTATAGTAATTCTTGGCTGCTGAGGAATGAAAGGAAAAAGAACAATCATAATCATACCAAGAGTAAAGGTTAAGGTTTCACAATACTTCCAAGCTTGTCAACTCTTTCATACGTATTTGCATGTGTATCTTCCCATGGTCATATCCTCAGCTGTTATAAAGCTGCGCAATTCAATGGAATCTTTTTGAAAAAGAAAGATTTGGTCCAGGACAGGTAATAAAACAAAAGTAAGATCAGATTCACCTTGGTATCTACTGGATATCAATAGTCATTCTTGAGCATTTACTCACCTTTTAACCTCTCTTTCCCACAGTATTATGTACTGCAATAACTTTTCTATTTTCAGTAGATTATTATTTTTTTTTAAATAGTCCCAAAGTAATTTTTGCAATGAATTTAGACTAGCTTAAGTTCTAGAGAAATTTAGGAAGAAAGAGAGTATATAACCGGAAATTAGAAAATCAGCAAAAAGTACTGTCACCAGAAGAGAAAATTCAAGGTGAAGATAAAAAAAATATATATATTTTTTAAAGTAATAAAAATATGTTTCTTGCAAGCCAGGTGTGGATGTCAAAATTTCTACCTGTTGTCTGCTATTTTCCCAGCAGACATTCTCAGTGACTTTCTGTTTTTAATCTGGAAGGGAACAGAATTGTTCAATTTACTTTTGTTACTTCTTTCTTTTTGAGATTGTTTATTTTCTTCCTGTCTTTAGCAATTTTCATCTCTTTCTTCTCTTTCTATTTGAATGTCTTTCAATAAAAATGCCATTCAGGGTATTATTTGTATAGATCAGTATTTTGTTTAAAAAAGCTTTCGAAGATTCACTGAAAGGTACAAATGAAGACAGGGAGGAGAAATAAGCAATGCAGAGAGTGAAAGGAGGGAATTCATAGGTGAATTTACCTGTAATATCACGTCTAAAACATTCACCGGGGCTATACAAGAAAACCTGGATTACAGATCTTGATCATGTTAGTACAAATTAGTTAAATGTTAATTCAAATAGTAACTGCATTTCCCTGTTATAAGTTTGCAACACTTGCCTTTTCTTCATTCAGGAGGGAGCACAAATAAAGGGTAAAAAAACCAGTATTGCACCATTATTATTACTCTGCCTTGTACCTACCGAATTCTCTGGTTGCATTCAACATTTGTATCACTTCATAGCTATCTGTGGAGTACTTGCTCTGCTCTTTCTCCCTGGTGGGTAAAGGCTAATTTTGTTTTCCTATTGGTTAAACTAAACAAGAAAAATAGCATGGAGTGTATGATAAGAAAAATTCATCCTCAGCTGTTTTGCCTAATATCTTAATAAATCTCCTCTCCTGGTTTAGCTCTCATTACTGAGCAAAAGAGATAACAATATATTGCTTTGGGAGGTTTTAAGAGCATTTCTCTACTAGTCCATCTAATTTTAAGTGACTTTATGCTGGGAGTGATGTGTAAGCAAATCCCTTCTGTTACACTAAGCACTGTAAACTGTTACATGATAAAAATGTTAAAATAATCAGTTCATCATTTGAAGAGTTAACAGTGACTGCAGTATCTCTGAAATAGTTCTGTTTCATTCTAGCCAAGAAGTAACTGTGCCAGTTATGTGGCAGCTGACAATATTTTAACGATGACTACTGCAACCTCAAAAATATTTTAAACAAAATCTTCAAAATGGTCTACTGACTACCCAATTCATTTTAATGAACACCATAATCATACTATAAACTGCAAGTCTTCCAAAGCAGAAGTGTTTTATATCATGAAAAAATATATAATGGGTGCCACAAAGTACAATTTTTTTTTGACTCATGAACTCTGCATTCATTAAATGCTTGCCTTACTCTAGACAATATTTATGAGCCATTAGGCGGCAAGATACTTCCAAGCCATATGGAGTCAGTGTCTATGTGTACATTGGCAAGTAGGGTACCTAAATGAGAATGAGTCTAAAGATTAAAACAGTTGGGAGAGGAGACCTGAAATCCACTATTGAAGGCACTTCGGATTTTGGATTATGTCTAGTTTGGTCCCACAGACATAATGCATGTTGAATTCTGCTCCAGAAGCAAATATTGTAGTTTACACTCATCTGAAAGGAATCCAGTTCATGCACATTAAAACTTTTACACAGTGCAAATCTAACAGTATGTGGGGCTACTTCAAAAGTGCACTGCTGGGCTTCATTCAATTATCTGTGTAGAAGTATCCACAAAAGCCACTTCTATTATTTCTGAGCTATATTTATATACTTTTTTTACTGGATATAAAGATCCGTCTGCACCTCTAAACTGTTTGGCCATTATAATATAGGGTTTGTTCCTTTATTGTTTTTTATGTCATGATACTATTTTTGACTGAACAGACTAAGTGTACACAAAATACTGCACAGTCACAATGAAAGCAATCTGTATTTTTATTGTAATTACTTTGCCTTGGCTCTTAACTACTAGAAACATTGGTAGTGGAAACTCTAACCATTGTTACTACAGTCTTAGTTTCCTCCAGAACTCAGACCATTAGCAGTGTAGCTTTCCTAAGGGAATCAAAGAATATGTCAAAGTTACAAGACCAGATTTTTCATCTGAGGTGATGTCAGTTTTGTTGACTGTTCAAAGTACCTTTGATTCACCAGCTCTTCAAAAGTAAGTCTATTTGATACATTTAGTGCTTTACGAGACAGGGTGACTCATACATTGCAACAACGGTTTCATAATAACTTCTTCTTAAGCAGATGTGAGGATGTTACATACAGGCAACAAGTTCATTTGATCCCATGTGAGTATAAAAAAATCACAAAGGTAAAAAAAAAAATTGTTTCTAAGTATTTAATTTCTTCTGTTTCCCAAAATCTGTCAGTTCTTGTTCAAGCTTCTATTTTTTAGCTTTTTTTTTTTTTTAATCACCTTCAGAATGACTCACACATTTATGTGGTGTTGAGAATTTTATTAAATCCTTATTATTTATGGGAAAGACACCAACAGACAACCTTGGAGTTGTACATTTTAATTATAGCATTATATAACGTATGTTTTATTAATGACCTTGTATAAAAGTTAAAGAAGTGTTAAAAATGTAATGCATAGGATCCTACTGTAAAGATGCATAACATAAAGATGACTATTACCTCTAACAGCTATGTAGAGATAATAATTAACAAATAGAACAGATTGATAAAGTAAAAAAAACATAAAGCAACATCTAACAACAACCATGCCCAACCTCTACAGTGATGTGAGGCGAGAACTACCCAAAATGAGGTAGGGTAAGATTTCAGAATTTCCAGGACCCATTAAATAAAAAAAAAAGAAATTATAAGACTGATAATTAGTATCTAAGAATAAGGATCTCTTTTTCTGATTTTAGTTGCCATCCACAAGCTTAAAGCAGCAATGCATAATTAAACAGATTTTACTTGTTTATACTGCACAAGGAGAAAATACAGAAGGCTTGAATTTAGCATCAAATTACCTTACACTTGTTATTTTGCTTAGAAGGATTTGCAAGGATTACAACTGTTATGATGAAGGTAATTAATTTATTTTTACATGCTGATTAATTTAATTGGAGAGGAAGACAGTGTATGAGAAATATAGTGAAAGACACACTTTTAGAGGGGTATTTTCAGAGTAGAACCATATTTTACAAAGAGCAGGTGACATTTCTGTGCATTTAAAATCATAGAATGCATTGGGTTGGAAGGGACCTGCCAAGGTCATCTAATCCAACCACCTGCAGCCAGCAGGGACGTCTCTAACTAGAGCAGGTCAGAGGCTCTAGTTAGCCATCCAGCCTGGCCTTGAATGTGTCCAGGGATGGGGTCTCTCTGGGCAACCTGTTCTAGTGTTCCACCACCCCCATAGTAAAGAATGTCCTAATGTTTAATCTAAATCTACCCTTCTCTAGTTTAAAACCGTCACCCCTTGTCCTGTCACTCCAAGCCCTTGTAAAAAGTCCCTCCCCATTTCTAATTATTTTACAATGTATGGTTAAATTTTACATATGACAAATATACATATCTCTGGAAAATATATGGATATACATAGATTTGCCCTGTACCAAAATTATTCTTGGTTAAAAACAACAACAATAACAAAATTCAAAGTTATTTCTGTCTCTGTAGCATAGCCAAAGTAGAGGTGTATCAAAATTATTATATAAAGTGGCTTAATCTAAATATAGGTAATATAAGCTTGTCTCCAACCCAAGTATGTGTACTAAATTATTGTAACCAAGAACAGTCTTGCATGTGTTTTGTAATACTGTAATGGCCTAGGCTGGAAATTTACCAAAGTCTGTGAGCAATATGGTAACAACAGAGACAGACAAAAATGTGTTTAGTTGCATGTAGGAATCATAACAAAATTTGCAAGAATATATACATATATGCATATATACACATACATACATACATACATATATATGTGTGTGTAGCCGCTACAAACAGGCACATGACCAGTGACAATAGTTAAAACTCATATTTAATGTCAGTGAACTCTGCCACTGTTCTGGTGTCTTTAGCAGTTAGTATGCCAGAGAAAGACTGCAATGTCTAAAATATAGCTTAGCTTGCTGCCTCCTGGCACATTCATTCCTTATTGCCCATGCTAGAGATATGAGGCATCCAAACCTACATAGAAGGATGTTATGCCTCTGACAGGGAAAGGCTCTTCTGCTCACATACATCAGGATTATGGTCCTCTTTCTCCACATGATACATTAAGTAGGATCATACAACTTGGGAGTCTGCCTACTCATTGCCAGACAATGGGAATAGAAATAGAAAATTTAAAATATAGCTAATATGTCATAATTTTGCATCCACTTATTTTCTGTATTTCCTCTTAAACCAATCACCTTCAGTGAAAAGTGATAAAGTAAACATAGCTGCTGCAGGAGATGAAATAAAAGCACATAGCAATCCTTAACAGTCCTTCAAACACAACATTTCTGAAAAATTCAGAGAACAAGACTACAAAGTTAGAAAACATGGGAAATTAAATTCAAATATGATGCAGCATAACCAAATTCAGATTTATTTTTTTTTTTTTGTAATAGGAATCTACTAATAATCTTTGGATTTTTTTGTTCTTAAAATATCTTTGGAGAGGTTTTAAATTTTAATTTGCATAACAGTAGTGATACTGAAAAGCATATGCTATCAGTAGTGTCTTTTAGCCAAAACTGAATCAGGGCCTTGCTTTTCAGGCATCACACATAATAATAAGCAACCTTTGTAGTGAAGATCTGATGATCTAAAAAGACAGGTTGGTAAAAGGAATAAAATTACTCCTAGTTTTCTGATGAGGACTTTGGGCACCAAGACATCAGAGTCACATTTATAAGTTGGAAAAACTGTCAAGATCTGAAGTCTCCTCTTTCTGACTCACATTTCTATCCGTAAGAGAACATTGTTTTTCTCGTATTATCTGTGATTTAACACTTTGTATTAGGCCTTAAATGTTTCCGTTTCAGCTTCACATATTAGTGAGACTCTTTGATGTTACTGTTTTAAGTCATTTGTTTATGGGGGATAACTGCTATGGAAGTCTTTGATAACTACTTAATACTTACACTTAAGAGGTAAAGAATGCAAAGATGCAAAGAGAAAATAAATAAAACCATTGAACCATATTTCTATAACTTCTGAGAGACTTTGGTATAAACTATAGCATAAATTATTACCTATGGCAAAGGTTTTAGTACAAACACAAACTAACTACCCTTTCTGAGCATGGATATATTACTCAAAGAAAAATCCTGCTACCAAGGAAAAACGGAAACAAAAGGAATTTATCTATGTACTGGATGAATGGAACTTTTCAGGATAAACTCTGTGAATTAATATTCAGAGCATTTAATATTTCTTCCCTCATTCTAAAAGATAATATACTCAATCAGCCAGTTAAAGAAGGACATATATTTTATATTATTCAGTAGGTATTTGAATAGATAATATAATTTATTATTGTTTTGAAATTTGTATACAACTATAAGTTTCTTTTAAAACACAGTCTTAATGAAGAGAGATCTATTAAATTGTATACAACAGGAATTACCCACATGATCATAAACTAATGTTTTAATTTACTAGAAAACTCAAACCAAAAGAAACTCCTGATTTTGGATTGCTTAAGAAAATAGACTTAATGTGAATAGGGTCAGAATAACATACTTTTGTAGAAGTATACCTTCTTGTCAAAGTCAAACTGTATCATTGAGTTAGTGCACAACAGCATGTACAACAAATGAAACATGAGCATTCCAGTATGATTTTATTTCAACAAAATGCTATGAACAGAATTTTAAAACAATGTGAAAGTTCAAGCTTTATTGCAAAACAGAAATGTTGCCTGCAAATCAGATAGGTTATTGAAAAAATAGCTAGGAGGTGTGACTTATCTACTTGAAAAAGGGTGGAAGTGAAGCAGAAAGAATGAAAGAAATCATATAGCCTTCATGTCCCCCATTTGAGAAAGCATCTGAGCTTTTGTGTGTCTATTCTGACTGCATTCTAGGGTAAGCTTAATTTTAAGTTCCGATTTAGTTCCCATTGACCATTGTAGAATGGGGGTTTTCTGAAATGAGACCCAAGTACACAGAATGGAATCTTAACAAGCTGTGAAATGAAGGCAGAAAGAAAAAAATCACATACTTGGAAACTAAGTGATCAAAAGGCAGAGACAGAAATAATGAGGTGAATCTCTGGTATGAAGAAGAATGTGCACTCGAAGTGGAAGGTTAATGTGATTAGATATAGGTTACATTAGAAGGAATGTAATTTTGATATTTGTCTGCCAGAGTCCCAGGAATTTCACTGATCCATTTATCAGAGTCCCCACAAAGGACTTTCACTGAGTCAGATTCACAAATAATTAGAAATTAGAGTTTTAATTGAGAGCGACAGAACAGATTCAAGATTTCGATCGATAAATTCACTAGCTACAATAGTGCTACTAATTAAAGTTAATATTGCTAGCAGAAATAGTAATGCTACAACAACAGTCGAGGGTTAACATTCACCAGAGTGTGAAAGGTTCGGCGCTTACTCAGAAAGGCATCCCTGCCTGGGGTAAAGTAAGAGAACCGCAGCCCCTTGACTGGTCCATCAGATATTGAGGTTCTTTTGTCCTAGTTTAATAATAACTTTCTCCATCTTTTTATCACCAAAATAAGGGTTGCCCCAACCTCAGGTGACAAGTAGTGTGTGACATTTGGGTAGAGAGATGAGTGCTATAGTCATACATGTTTAGTATGATCTCCATAATAATCATTAACATACACAGGGGTGTCAAGTGGAATATGCATTTCACAGGTAACAAAGCAAAGGGTAGCTACCAGATTTAATAGCCTTTTCTCAGAAACAAAGAACTACGCAGGTTCCTGTTGTCTTATTGTCCTCACTAACCAGAAGCAGGGCTGTCCTGCCTCACTCAGCTGTCTCGTTCTCTGCCTCCTGTGAGTCTCCATACCCCCAGATTGCACTGGAGATAGCAAGGCCTCTTTGAGTACAGAGGACCATATCTCATTATCCAAATCCCAAAATACAGTATTATTTCTTGCACCTGATGATTCTCACATGTCAAAGGTGTTTAAACTCCGTTACTGTCAAACATATCCCTAGCAAAAGTTTAAATGTATGGGGTCTATGGAACAGCATAACATATCTCTGACTGCACGTTTCAGAGGTCATCAGCCACAAGACCTGTCAACTGGGGCACATGAGCATTTGCATTACCATACCTATCTTTTTTTCTTTTTTTCCTCACTGGTAATTTGGAATATTGTCCTTCTTCAGAAATGGTTTTGCACTTTTCAAAAATCTTGTCTGTGCTCCTGGCCCGAAGGGTATATGTGCAACCTGGTTTCACACAGTATATTTAGAGAGTAAATATGATCATTTGCACCACGTAATTCCTTCAGAATGCTTTGGTTGTTCTGAAAAATTCAGAATTTGTATTAATCTATGTGTTCATTGTATTTTCTCATGTGAGGGATCACTTAAAAATACAGTTGCCATTTGCATGTACACCACTTCACTTAAATTTATATTCTGAGACCTACTTATACAGCTTTGTGCATTTGTATATAATATGCTCTTTGTCTCATACAAAAAGAGAACAAAATAGATAGAATCTATCTTTTTTTTTTTTTTTTTTTTGTCTCCCCAAAAGCTCAGAGAACAAAATTTCAGGATCAAGTAAGGGCCATTTAGCTTATCAAGAATAACTTATTTTCTTAGTAGTTTAGTCCCTCTGGGTGCCTACAGTTTTATGAAAATTTCTAGTGCTTTATTTCTGCAACCTTGGCTAGTATGCCAGCCTATAAATCTAATAAGGACAGGATATATCTTCTTGCATTTCTTTAAATGTATTTTATGAGTATTCTTTTTTTACTTAATCCATGGTAAACTAACACAGTTACTCAGTATACTATTTCACCAAAAACATTTGACTTCTGACCTACAAAGATATATAACAGATTTTAAAATGTATTTCTTCCCTTTTATATAGCAGCAGGCTCCAAAGGTAAGTATGTTTGAAAATTAATTACCATTATCATTCTAAAAATAAATCATTCTAGCATGTCACATCTCCTTTCTTTTTTACCTTTTCTTGTCTTCGTATAAGATTCAGCTCAACAAAGATGTACATCTCAGAAATATTTTTTAACTCCTCTGCTTTGTAACTTTTGAACTTTAATTCTATTTAAATTTCATATAACGAAATGATAACAGAACAATAATCATTTGAACCTTACTGGAAATCACAGAATTGTTTGATTTCCATAAGTTCATCTCCTCTTTTTTTCAGAAGAATGTAGCAACATCTATATCTTAGAATTTTAATTTGCTTCTCCATTTTAACTGTTAGCAAAAGATCTATCATAACTCCTTCATTCCTGTAGTGGACTCACTTAGGTTTTTTTAAAAAAATATTTAATTCTTATTTTGATCACTTAAGCTAATGTATGCATAAGCTCACATGCTGGGAGGCTTAGAGGGACTGAGCTCTTTGTCCTCAATACAGGCAAAAAGCCATGTCTGGGCAGCCTCATTTACATTAATTATAATGTTGCTTCACCATAGTTTCAATTACTAGTTTTTATTGCTTCAGCTGTTATTTAGCGGGTTGTTTATGCCCTTGCTAGATCTATTATGGATCAAGGACATACGAGATAGAAATTCTATCTGAACAATGCTTCACATGCTTCACCTAGCTAAGAAGGTCATTAGCACCCTACAGCTCACAAAACAGAGAGCAACTCTGCCACTACAAGCAGATCCTAGTTATCACCTACCTTCCCAGTACTCTGTGTAGGCTCCAGTAACACAGTGTCAGGTATAGTTCTCTGTGCCAAGAGAAATTGTTCCTACAATCACAGGCGTGCTGGCATACTATGTCAGTATGACAAACTGCCACCTAACTGAAGTACTTTTAACCAAAGTAGTGCTGAGTCTGACCAGAGTTTTTTAAACTGAGGAGATATTTTCTGGCTTAAATTATGACTTAATAATTTTTCCAATATATATTAAACCACGATGTAGCTTTGTCTTGAAAACAACTGAAGACTGGAAAGATCTTAGGTTTAAGATGTACAACGAGCTTGGTTTCTAGGACACAATTATGTTTAACAGAAGCCTATGTGTTACAAAGAATTTTATTCAAGCGTTTAAGAATTCCTTCTAAGGCTCCTATTCTAGCTTCTGCAAGAGGGTATTTGGAAATCAATGGAAACAAATGAATTGAATTAGTGGCAATGTTATAGAGAAATTTGTCAATCTTCACAGAAGGTCCTATGTAAATCACCAGTAATCAGCAGTGACAATGTAAAGCTGACATTCCAAACTACAACAAGCAGAGGAAAACAAAGATTTTTGTAGATTCTCAAGGCAATGGCAATGCAAAACTCATTTCTGAGTAAGAAGAATTATATTAGGAATAGCAGTTAATAATGCCATAGAATGGGATAGGTTACTTCTGCATCAGGGCAGGACTCTGCAAAAAGTATTCCTAGGTGTATTTCCTAGGTATTTTCCTAGTATTCCTAGTATTTCCTAGGGAAAACGACCGGCCTGGCTAAACAGGGAGCTGGAGCTTCTAGTGGAACTTAGGAGAAAGAGGAGAGTCTACTACCTCTGGAAGAAGGGGCAGGCTACTCAAGAAGAGTATAGGGATTTAGTTAGGTTACATAGAAGGAACATCAGGAATGTAAAAGCTTAGCCAGAACTCAGCCTGGCCACTGCTGCAAGAGACAACAAAAAGAGTTTTTACAAATATATTAACAACAAAAAAAGAACCAGGGAGAATCTCCATCCTTT
>JAVSBS010027019.1:14080-28087 GCA_033124195.1 Coracias cyanogaster | reverse complement strand
GGGTACTTGTGGGCATGGGCCTGCATGCCCACGCGCTCCAGCAGGGCCATGGCCTGGGCATTGGCCTGTACCGGCTGCGCTGGCAGGACCAAGGGTAACTGCTCACTGGCGCTGCCGACGAACCGGAGTGTCCAGAAAACCAGCACCGCAGCGGCCAGCGCCATCAACGGATAGACCATCACCCGCGCTCCAGCGCGTCATGCGGCGCCGGGGCGGGCGCGGCACCGGCCAGACCCCCCCACCCCAACCGCCTGTCTCCTCTCCGGCTTCCCCCTTCGTCCCGCCCGGTACCGCCGGCCGCTGCCCCTCGCCCGTGCGGCCGCCGCCATCCCGGGCCCGCGGGGTGTGTGCGGGGCCTTCCCCGGGCAGCCGGCGGTAGCGGGGTGTGTGGGGAGGGGCGCGGCCCTTCCCGGCGCGGCGGGAGCGGTGCGGGCTCGGCGGAGAGGCCCGCTGCGGTGGGGCTCGGCCCCTGTGCGGCCGGGCCGCCGCCTCCCCTCCCCCGCTTCCTGGCGCGGCGGGCGGGGGCCGGACCCTCGGCGCGGGAGAGCGGCGGCAGGAAGCGCTCCCGCTCCCGGGGCAGCGGCCATCGCGGGGCCCGGCCTGGGGCTGGCTCCCTGCCGGGAGACAGGGCCCGGGACCGGCCTGTGCCGAGGGGCTGCCCGCTGGCTCCCGGCCGGGCCGCGGCGGGGCTGCGGGCGCCGCCAAGGGCTGAGCTTGAGCCGTGCGCGCCGCGGAAAGTCGGTCCCGACGCGTCCGGGGGCTTGGGAGGCGATTCGTGGCCGTTGCCCCCTCGGGTGCGAGGTCTGTGCCGTGTTCCGGGGCTGCTACCAAGGGCAGCGGTGCCCGGCTGACAGATGCTGCTGCGGGGCTCGGTGGTGACACCGGTTTCTCCTTGGAAACCTCCTCAGGACGCGGGCTCTGCAGCAGCGCGTCCCCTCGCCCTGCTGGCCGGGTTTGTTCCGGCCATCGGGGCTTGAGGGCAGCGTTGTCGGTAAGCGGGCAGAGCTGGCGGCTGGTGCCCGCAGTGGGAGACACCTGTACAGGCAGGGAGCCGCGGGCGTCCCAGCCCGCCTTGTGAAACCTGCGCTGGAGGAAGAGTTGCAAAATGGTCAGAATTCCTGTTGCCTTCTCTTGTGTGGGTACGGCAGCCGGTGGAGCCGGAGCGGCTTTGCTCCCCTCTTGACAAAAGCACGGGGAAGAGAAGGCCTGGAGGAGGAGGAGGAGGAGGAGACCATGTTAGCTGAGCAGGAGTAGTTTGGTCTGGCCATCTGTGATTGCCTTTGTCTCATGTCCATCTGTGTTTCTGTTCTAGGAAGGGAGGTGCTAGCTGGGTGCATTCAAAGGGTTAAATCCCAGTGCCTCAAATGTCTGTCTTTTTTTTTTTTTTTTGGAAGGATATTTAAAACCTGGATCAGGCTCCTCATATTGCTGATTGGAATAACTCTGTCAAGCACTTAAAGCTTCTCCCTTTCAGTCAGCAAAAGGGCCTTATGCAAAACCAACTTTAGATAGAAAGCCTTTGTATTCGGCTGGCTATACATGGAAAATCTGTTGTTCTGCTGTGTAAACTGCTCCTTCTTGTTAGTGTAGGATCCTGGGGAAGGCAGTGTAGGCAAATGTATGTTTGAAACCGGTCCTATGGATGCACGCTGGACTTGGATCAGTGTGTTGCTAACCGCAGAAGTGATTCTGCGTTTAAACTGTTCGCTTTTATGCTTTGGTAATGACAAGGAAAAGGATTTTTAAGTCTTGGCAACAAATAAAAACTACTGCGGTGCAAGATAAAACATGTTTGCAGTTTGGTAACATGTTCTAGGCAGAAATTTTAATTGTTAGATTTGCATACTTTAAACTTGGTTATTCATGGCCTGCGACTGATGCTCTTAATTCATTGTCTGCCCTGCTTTGGGGTTGGTTGTTTACCAGAAACTGATGGTCAGTTTTAGGAAGTTTATGGTGTTTTCACCATTTAATAAAAAATGCTCTGGAAGCCGTAGAGTATGTGAAATATCTAAAATGGAAACTGTGGGGCTTCTACTAAAAGAACAATAGTAAACAGAAATGGAGCCCGTCTGAAAATCGGAGGGATTTCCCTGATGATTGTGTCGCTGCTTTTCTTACTTTCCTGTAAAGCAGATGAAAAGCTGATGGGAAGCGCAGCCTGAAGCTGGCTGCTAATCATGACAAGTTCCCACTGGTGAAAATGCAGCTGTAGTACGGAAATTTCCAACTCTTATAAGCATAGACAGCCGGACATCTTAATTAAAATATTTTTGACAGCTATGTGTTACCCTACGAGCTTCAAAGTTAAGACAGCTTATTGGTGTGCTGGGTTCCAGCCCTGCCACGGGCTCCCAAGAGCTCATTCAAGAAATAAATACGCATGGTTGCAGTGGAGGTGTGTGTAATCTGGTTTACGCTCTTGTGAGCACTCCCGGCTTTTACAGGTCATCTCTGGGCTTGTGTATCTTAACCCTCTCTTTCCTCCACTTGTGGCCAGCTGAGCTTTCATGCTGTTGTTGGGCTCGATCATATGAATTTAAATGATTGGAGCTGCTAGCCTGTAAGGAGGAATTGTAGGGGAGTGTAGTTATCCTTGCTCCCAAGGAAAGAACACCACTGTTGTTTTTGGGCGTTTTTTTGTATAAGATGACGTCAAATTAAATGGAAGTGGAATTGGGTACTCCAGGTAGTAAGTACGCTGTGCTACCACTTAGCATACTCTAGACTTCCACCTTGGCTCTTCTCACTCCATCATGCTTAATGCAGGTGAAAAAACCCTTTTTTTAGTATTTGACAAAGAAAGCAACTTATTGACTAGATAAGCTTTTATGCTGATTTTTTTAAAGCAATTTTAAGTATATTACACTTCCATAACATTGTCATTTAATTAGGTGGCTTCCTTCAAGCCTTGTTTGAAACAGCTTAGACCATACTAGGGAAGGGTGTCCATCGGAGAGGATTTTCCTCAGGAATGGCAGGTAAAACCCTTCCACCAGCACATCTCCTGGGGCTAAGGCCTCGCACAGAGTTGTCCCTCCTGTGTCTGGCCACCCCTACCTACTCTTTAGCTGCCTCTGGCAGCCCCTGCTGCATCTTTATGATGATGTCTGAGAGAAGTGACAGAAATGGCATTGAGACAAGATATTCCCAGCTTCTGGTGGTGGATCCTTTAGGTTGGTCCTGGGTGGAAGAACTGGGTTTGTTTCCCCAGCCCTGGGTGTGCAGTAAACTGAAAATAGTGAGTATGAGAGCACAGTTTCAGGGTTGCCGTGTAATTAATCTTTGTAATCTTCCCTTTGGGTTTCAGATAGTGACTTCTGTTGTAAGGAGTTTTAAAAGTTCAGAGTACTACTTGGCCTGTTTTCTCCTCACTAGAGCAGCTGTCCTTTTCTTGGGATGTATTGACTTTTCTTAGAAGCAAGTGACATTTTATAAAGAGAAAACAAAGAGTTACTTTTGCAGAAGCTTTTAAACCCCCTTGTTCTATTTTAAGCCCTTATGCTGCTAATTTACCCCATCACTTTTGAACGCTGTGGCGTAATTCCTTGCCAAGAGAGTTGATCTGTGCGTGGCTCTCTTGTCTCATTAAAAACCAAAGCCAAACCTTTATTAAAAAAGTAACGTGGGAGCTTCCTCTGAAGCCTTTCTGTCTGGAGGGGTGCGCAGACACCAGCTCATCTGTACGGAGACTACCATGCTCGTGCTCGGGTTGTGTGGTGATTATCAGTGCATGTTTCCTACGTGTAGACCAAACTGTGGCAGGGTGAGAGTTTTCTCCAAGCAAACCTTGAGCTGCTCAGTGGAATGGGAGCAGTTGAGGCCCAGAGGCTGGGGAGCAGGAGAGAATTGTGGTGATTTGTGGTGCCAGACCATAGTGAAGGCTGCCAGGATTGTGTTGGTTTGAATTGCTCCGTTCAAGTTGAAAGATGCTGTGCTGTGTTTGTGGCCAATGATGAGTGTTCTGTTTTGGGAGGGGGGTGGGAAGTGACAAAAGTGCTCCTGCAGCTTTGGATGTAAGGCAAGAAGGCATCTGCTGCCTCATGAACTGGTGTGGCTGTTGGTGTTGGGCAGGCTGTGGTTGGTAAACAGCTGGATGCCAAAGGGCTTCTTGTGGGAGGGCTGGTGCTGGGCTTGGATTTGGCAGCAGGCAGGCTCTGGTTGTGGTTCACCTTGGTGCACGTGAGCGCTTAGCTCAAGTTCAATCATTTTTTTTTTTTTTTAAAGCATTTGTGAAGTGTTGCTGAGCTAAAGGCTTAGTTCCTCTTGGAACGATCCTCTTCTTCCATGTCCTGGAGTGGGGGCTGTTACTTCTTGAGCATCTTCTACATTTACCTACTGCTGAGAAGCTGCTGGTTGCTCACTGGGCTCTTGGTCCTGCTGCCTTGGCCAGGGTCCTGGTGCTGTGGGTGCCTCGCCTTCTGCTGTGCTCCAGTTCCTTCTCTGAGTGCAGGGCAACCTCTCCTGCCTCAGTCCTGGTGTTAGCAAGCTGCGTTTCTTTTAACAGAAACACCAAGATAGCTCAGCAGCTTGGAAAAGCTGCTTTTGCAGTGCTTTTAACAAAGCTTTATCTCTTTAGTCCTCAGACAGCCCCAAACTCACCACATCCTCAAGACACCCTTGGCTGTGTGCGCGGAGCACCCGCAGCAGGAATGGGGGGGATCCAACTGGTGTGCGCAGGGTGCTTCCCGTTATGCAAAAATGTACCTCAAAATAGAGGAACTTCTGCCAGCGTCTGCTTTTTCGCTGTTAACTGTAGTCAGCCGTGGATGTGGGGTCGACAGTCATCGAGGCTGCTGAGTGCTGTGATTTGGAGGTATGCGTGGATAGGAGTACAGCTTGTATTTTTAAATATTAGCAGTATGAAAGTAAGCTAGTAAAGATAGGTTTTTCAAGTGGTATTACAATACTGAACAGGATTTTGTTGCACAGTGGAGTAAACAGCCTCCTGTAGAGTATGAAAGGGAAGAGTAATAATGTCAGATTAAAATGCCTTTGACAGAAGAGGACTGCATGTGCCCGTGTGCTTCCCAGGGCTTCATCTGGGGCAGGTTTTCCCAGTGCTGGTGGCTGGTTGTGATGGTGGAACCTTAACCAGAGTGATAACAGACAAGTTGGCCCTTTTGCTTTTTTCTCGAGTTCACGATATAATTAAGGTGGGTGTTTTGAGCTGTGGGGCGGGACAGATGGGCAGTGCTGGTGCTGAGGCAGATGTAGGCACGGCTGCCCCATGGTTTAACTGCTGGGGCAGCAGACACCCCACCGAGTCACGCTCTCTCTGACCAGGCTGCACGGGCAGCTTTCTTCCTTGTGAATTTAGGACTAAAATGGGGTGATGTGGCTTTTCCCCTTCTTTTTTTGAAGTTGTAGAACTTGAAGCGTGTTGGTAACTTGGGTTCAGGCTTTTGAAATTCCCCCACCCAGCCGTCTTCACTTCCTGTCTTGTATGTCTCTGCTCTACTGGTTTGTTGTGAGAAGCCTTTATGAAGATATGCCAAGTAGTTGTCAATTCTGACATGATTAGAAAAAAGGTGTATTAAGCGTAGAAAATATCACTTGATCTTAGACAGGTGTGTTTTGAGAAGAGGTCTCTTACTTCCGTGCTGGCAACTCATAGTAACTTGCCCAGAAATGGCGTTTCAAAATCACAGAGGTGTTGGGATGCAGAAGTTCTGCAGACATGGGGATGCTCTGGGATCCCAGACACTTTATCTTGAACAGGGATTCCCATAATGATAGCAAACTCTGTGGGTTTCAAGAACAACATCAGCCCAAGAGCTCAGTGAGGTCTGTCGTGGTGCTGCTTCAGGTACGTTGGTAGTGGTGGTCCCATGTCTCTCCAGCTGGCTTTTGTGAGCTGCATTGGTGTTTCCCACTCCTGCATCCAACGCCAGGCTGAGACTGGGGGCAGGCACGTGAGATGGAGCCCACCAGTGTGCTCTGCTGCCATGAGTCTCTTCAGCTTTGGATTGAGACCTGCTGGCTGCAGATCAGGATCTTTACCCTAGTTCTTGTGTCTATCTTGACACCCACTTGAAGCACAACTGAGCTTTTTTTGGCTGTGTGTCTCATCAGTCACCTTCCATATAAACCAAGTAGCAATGCCGGGTTTTGGAGATCGTTCTCCCCTGTGGAGCACAACTTCTGGGGTGAGATTGAATGAGTGGTCTGACTTGTTAGTGGCAGCTAAAAACCAACGAACCAATGCTTAAAAATGATATATTTTTCTAGATTCTGAACTGGTGTTATACAAGATTTTCTTTCAGTCTGTCCCTTCTGCTTTTTGCAGGTTTTGCCTTGGACTTTGTGATTTGCCTTGTTCTCAGGGAGTGTAGCTCCTACGCCAGTTTGTAGCCTCACAGCTTTTTTTAAAAGAAACTAAATACCCAGGCCTTAAGCTCAACTTGGAACCTTTGGGAGCAAACGTGCTTGTGTGTGGAACTTGTATGCCTGCAGCAGTCTGAGCTGCAGGGAAGACAGGCCGGTGACCTTGGGCACCAGGTGGTTTAGAGCACTATATATTCTGAATTTCACTGACCACATCACTAGCATAGAAGTGGCAAGTGTGTTTAGTTCTGGGGTAAGATCTCCAGGAAGAAGGTTCTTTTCAGGCTGAAAGGTGGGTTTTGGGCTGGGAACTTCAGGTAGCGTCTGCAAAGGGCTGCACTACACCCACAGAGGAGAGCACTGGTCATGGCAATACGGCTCTTGAAACTGGTTTTGCTTTCTGTGCCAGTTAGTCTTTCTGGAGCTCAGCTTTTCATCGGAGGGTGGCTTGTGTTGGTGTTGTGCATCATACGTTTGCAAAAATATTGGTGTTCCAGGGATCCGAGGTCTTTGAGCTCTATGATCGACAGCTGAACTCGGGTGATCTCTTTGTCCGTGGTTTGTGATCTTTGCAGGGAGCTGGTGTGTTCTGTGTGGTGAAACGTTGGCACCGCGTTTAACGCCGGCAGGCAACGAGTGCCTGCTCCGTGTGATGCTGGTCGGGAGACACGGTTGCTGATTATCTGTCTTTGGTAGCCCTGATTTGGGAGACTTCAGCACTTTGAAAAGCAAAAGTGTTGGTTTGTGGTAGGGCTAGAGGAGGTGGCAGAGGGCAAGGACCTTGAAGTGGCAGGGCAGGGGTGCCTTGAAGTGGTTGGATTAATCTAGGAGCAGATTATAAAGTACAAAGGAATACTTGATTTAGAAATGTGTGTTTTCTGTAAGATGTGAAATGAAGGTAGTGTGGAAAGGTAAAAGTGGATCATGAGTAAAATCCTGTGAATATTGTTCCTTTCATTGTGGACTCCTGAGTGCTGTGACCCCCCAGGAGTTTGGTCAATAACCTGTTTACTGTAAGATTATATTGTTTAGGGAAGGGGAGGGGAAAAAATGGGTCTTATTCTTAGTTTTCAGAAACGGTTGTTTTGTTGCTCTGCAGAGCTGGTTGAGCTTCACCTCATGAGTTAACAGTGTACCGAAGAGCACCGTGAAATGGTTCTTGGTTGTCAGGCGGCAGCCGCTCGCAGCGAGCGGCGTTCGGCCGGTACCTGTGATGAAATGGCAGCACTTTCAGTCCTGCCTGAAAGAGGAAGCCGCGGTGCTGCCGAGGCTTGGCAGGAAGCTGGTGCAGGATGTGTAGACAGATTTGACAGCTCTGTTTCCTTTGGCTTGGAGAACATACGTGTTTTAACCTGAAAACATACTGCAGTAGTTTAAAAATAAAAGGAATCTTAACAAGCTTGAAGGCTTGTGGTTTCTGCTTCAGATGGCACGTACAGCAAGAGCGGGGACAAGATGGTGCAGATTCTTACCTCTTGGTTTAGGAGGGAACGTTGATTGAGTGCAAAGACCCACAAATTTCAATTAATTCTTCACGGTCAGTAGTTCATGTTGCTGCTGGAATGTACTGCAGCTGCTCTGCGGTATGGGCAGCTTTGGAAACTGTGGAGCTCGAGCGGAAGAGAAGGCTCCGGGGAGACCTCATAGTGACCTTCCAGTACGTGAAGGGGGCCTACAGGAAGGCAGGGGAGGGTCTATTTAAAAGGGTTTATGGTGACAGGACAAGGAGTAATGGTTTTAAGCTAGGAAAGAACAGATTTCGGCTGGATATTAGAAAAAAGTTCTTTAATGTGAGGGTGATGGATCACTGGAATGGGCTGCCCAGAGAGGTGGTGGAGGCCCCATCCCTGGAGACATTCAAGGTCAGGCTTGATGGGGCTCTGAGCAACCTGGTCTCATTAGACATGTTCCTGCTGATTGCAGGGGAGTTGGACTAGATGACCTTGGAAGGTCCCTTCCAAGCCCATGCATTCTATGATTCTATGCACTCTTGCTGAGGGGAATTAGTGCAACACCAGGAAGATTTCCACTTTCCTTTGGTTCTCTGAGCTGGTCAGTGGGGAGAGCTAAGAAGATAGCTTCATGAAAGGATGCTGTACTTCTATCACTAACCTAAATTCATTGATCTTTGTCAAGGCTCAAGGAGTGAGTTTTCTCAGGCGATTTCCTGGGGTGAGGAAAGGATAGGATGAGATCTCAGAGCACGTGAATGCATGATACTCACAGGCACAGACTGTGACACTGTCAGGTGGTGAAGGATGTGGGTGAGCAACATATGTCTAGCTATAAGGGGATCAGCATGCAGGAGAATGGCCTGCTTCTTACAGAGGCCTCGTGGGTATTCAAAAAGTAGATGGGCTTGAAATAGTTCTGCTTACTCTGTAATGTCAGAAAGAAAATATCCTGGGCAGTATGGCATCCCTGAGAAGAGTGGCTGGGAGGACAAGTCAGACCATTAAATTTATGAACAGGAGAGCTACAAAATCTGATATTGAAAAACCCAGGCCTTCTTCAGGAAAAAGACACGCTGCACCTTCTGTATTATCACACAGGTCTCCTGGTTCACCTTTGAAGAGCTCAGGCAAAGCACTCTGCTAAATGCAAAGGTCATACAGTCAGGACTAAATTCAGGCCAAGCACCAAAGATTCATAAAACGCACCACCACCTGCACACTTTGGTATTTGGCAAGGGACAGCATGAGGATGACCTCAGCTACATTGGTGTGACTCCAAAGCCACTGGACTGACTTTAGACTCACTTCAGAGGAGCTGGGAGCTGAATATGGTCAGAAAAATGCAGGTCACACACCGGCATGGATGTGCAGATTTCAGCAGAGACAGCACACACAATGCAAGAGGATGCAGGATAAAACAGTCCAACTGTTGACAGCCCTCCTTGCACTGCCTAGACTAGAACTCAAATATACTTGCACACACTATTCGTCCACTAAGAGCAGCCTTTCATCAGTTTTTCCTGGGATTCAATTTGTTCTCCACAAAATCCTGATAGCAGTACATTATCTCTGAACACCTGCAGAGGTGTCCCATGTACCGCAGCTTGTAGCTTTTACCCAAATGTGCAGCAGACAACTCCACTTCCTTCTCTCCTGAGCCTGGTCCCTGCTCTTTTCTTTAGTGTTGCAGGGGTGTTAAGCACGGCCAGAAAATGCTGCGGGATTCCTCACGTCCTGCTGGCTTTCCCTCTGCCCACGCAGCCAGCTGCCCACACACGCTGAGTTCTTACAGCAGTGCAGCAAAATGAAGCACTCTCCGTTCCAGGGATTCCACCCCCTCACTGTGGACTGGGGATGGGGAAAGTGCCACAGCAGCACAGCATCAATGTGTTCCCAGGGGCCTTCTCTGAGCCACAGCACTGCTTTCTGAAAACACAACGCAAGGCCAGATAGACTATGGCAGATATTGCTAGCAACTGGAGGCTTTCGGCTTTTCGTCCAGGGGAGTAGTCAGCAAAAAGGACATGCACACACACACCCATGGCCTCAGCTCCATGCTCTATGAGTTGGTGCCCACATCGCAAACCCTACAATCGTAAACTGGCTCCTTGCTAGAAATTGGCAGGGAAACCAACAGCCAAATAACTGCCAAAAGCTGAATGGCCTTCCCAGCCCCTTGGATGGAGATGCACAATGGTGTCACAAGAGGAGCCATGAGTCTCTTAGATCTCGCTCAGAGAATAAAAAAACGGCTTCAGTCCCCAGAGCTAACAGGTCAGTTCTCTGCTTCCCTGTCCTCCAATGCTTTGTCAAGAAAACTGAGCCTTACAGCTTAGTGCATATTACTTCAGCAGCTAGTTTCAAGGGAGCAGGAGAGGCCTGGCTAGGAAGTTGTGTTTCGGAGCTCCACAGTAAATGTTCTATCCCATAGGGACCTGCAAGATGTAGTGAACCCAGGTCACTGAATGAAGGAGGATGGCAGAGCTGCTTCCCCAAAACAGACCTGGCACTGCTAATCTGTCATATGAATGTGTGCCAGGCAGATTGGGGGAGGAGGGGAGGCTAGGAGAAAGCATTCTCACTCTTGCTTTATCTTCACATCAGTGCTCATGTCAACTGTGCAGGAACAGGAGGAAAACATGTTGGATGGAGGGACTCCTGCCAAGCACAGCTGAGAGTACTACAACACTTAGTGGCAGAGATGTGAGCCCCGTATCCCCTTCCAGAAGTATCCCTATCCCAACATAAACACCAGAACATATGTGTGGACCTGGAACTCTTCCTGTCATAATCAGCCCTCAACTCTGTCTGGTGCCTACCTTCTCTCCTTGCAGCCTGCTTGTGTTCATCAGGCAAATCTGTGTGTGCCCAGAGCCTGACTTTGATATATACACATGGACCCACCTGTTCAGAACCTGATCTCAGAGCTAGTAAAATGTCCTCCTCAGCTCTGTAAGAGTCACAAATCTGTCTGCTCTAACATCACTTCAGTTCTGGATGTGCTCTGAGCCCACCCCTAAATCCCATCTTCCAGGATGCTGCCTCCTGGAGTCCACTGCCTCCATACTATACATACACAAATCCTGTGCGTTGCCCCCTTGTCTGTGCAAAACTTCTCCCTAGGACTGCACAATCTTTAGTCCTCACTCTGACCAAAAGGCCCATACTAACATGTGACAAAACATTCTTCTAGTAGGAGCGCATTACCATCCCCAGTATCTTCATCAGTGGCCTCAGAAGGAAACCAAGACAGCATATGATGAGAGTGTGATTGATGATGGAGCAAAACCCAGTATTTCTCATGGCTTGCTTAGGTGACAAAAGTCTCATCAAAAGGCAATGAGCAAATCTAAAGCTCCTTATAGGAGCTCAGCTGCTTTCTGCCAATCCAAAATAGACTATGTGTGACCCCTCAAATTAGCTTCTTCTGATGATAATGTCTGGGCTGCTCTGCTTTGCTTTCACACCTACAGCCTTTTCATAGGATATCAGACTCAGATGTGTGAGAGACTGAGATGACTAAACCTGGTCTGTCAGGTGAAAATATACCCAAATACCAGGAGGAAAATGACAGCTAGAGTACCCACACTGGGCCAGCTAAACTCGGCTCTACCTCTGGCTCTCCTTGTTTGGAAATGCCCCATGTTAAGTAACCAGGGCCAAGTTTACACAGTCCCAGCTATGCTTGGTCCTTTGCAACAGAGTGAAGCAGGAGCCTAGATCCCAGGCTCAGCTGGTGGATGCCAAAGGGACAGCAACGGGGACTGAACGTTCAGAATTCAGAACAGCATGGGCACTACTCATGGGCCACTGGGCTTGTTCCTCTATTGGGCGAAAGATCAGGGCAGTACATGGGGAACTTTAGGGAAAAAACTTCTGGGCAGCCAATCTGTAGTCTGCATTGTATACCCAGATGGTCATGCCCTTGAATATGAAAGAACCTGTCCAGGCCAATGGCTTGCCTTCAGTTGTTCCTGTGAGGCATGAAATAGGCTGGGACACATGAAAGAAGAAGAGTTACTTACATATTAAAGAGGTTCAGCCCAATGCGGTAGAGGCGCTTCCTCATGGTGTCTGTGGAAAGTGTGGGTGACTTGCAGCTAGCTGGGTTCTCGCAGTGGTACCTTGGGAGGCTGAGGATCATGGCCTGCAGTGCTTCTTTTGAGGACACCTCAGAGGCTGACTTGGCTGAAGTGGAGGTGCTGCTGCTGCTCAGCTGTTCTGAGTTGTCTGCATTCTCAGACTCAGAGCCTTTGCTTTGTCCCGTCTCATTGCTAGCATCAAACGGGAGCTTCTGCACTGCCATCTGCCCAGGCTCAGCGTTGCTGTCTCCTGTGCCATTAGTACTGACATTCACCTCAGTGAAAGTGTGGCTGTTCTGGAGAGCTCTGGACTCAGGTAAGCTCTCTGGGGCAGCTGATGGTTCACTGGCTTCTCCCTCACCTTCTCCTGGGCTTTCTTCAGCTTTGGTAGCTTGAGAGAGGCCAGCCTGGGCATTGTTGCTGAGGCAGTTTGCCATGGACACCGAGGTAGACGATGAGACAGAGATATTCTTGTTGTCAATCTGGACTGTGACATCTCGAAAAGCCATCATGAGAGTGCTGCTGCTCTTGGGTAGGGTATCTGGCATGAGCCCTTCCTCCTTCTCCTTGTCCTGAAGCTCAGCTTCTAAGTCTTGGTTTGGCTGCATTGAGCTAGCACTGAAGGTCTCCCTTATCTGATATGAGCCCCCATCTTGCAGTGAGCACATGGTCTTCAGGCTCCAGGTGCTGAGGGCATCATCAATAGACTTGGCCAGAGACTGAACTTGTTCCGTGAAGGAATCCTCCAGCTCAGTCAGTGCCCCACTGATGGTGGCTGGCAAAGATGGGGACCTCACCAATGGGATGCCCACAAAGTTGTACCCCTCCACAAGGGCTTTCTCAGCAGAGAAGCTCTCTGAGTTCTGGACCCGGACTTTCCTCAGAGAGATGCGGCGTGGCATGCGGCTCTCTAGTAGCGAGTTGCGGATCTTCTCAAAGTTCTTGCTGAGCTGGTACTGCCGGAAAGCAGTCTGGATGGTGCAAGCTGCCCTGCGAGATACCAAGTGACCGCCATATTTGTGCTCTAGCATTTCGATCTGAAAGACAGAAACAGGAGATGTTTTTTGCTAATTGACTTCTAACGGCTTTCTGTTACCCCAGTTCCTACACTGATTAGTCTGTAATGATTGCCAGAAGAACTTGTAACACTGAATTAGCTTTTTCACACACTGCCATGTTCCTGATTTCAACAGAAGGCCCTGCTTTGGACATAGCTGGCTAAAGCATCAGTACTGTGAGCTTCCTCACAGCTCTAGCTGTCATGCCTTTTCCCAGAGTGCCTGCCATTCCAGCTGAAGCCTGGAGGTGGCCTTCCCTTGCAGACCCACTTTGGATGGCCTTTAGGACAAGCTTATCACTGCAAATACAGTGTTCCAGTGATGTGTCTTCCTGCTCTGCAGTGCTCTAACAATGGCAAGCATCATACCTTGTCTCAGAGTGCTACTAATGCTCCTCCCCTCCTGTCACCTTAGGAAATACTCTCAGGGAAAAGAGAAATCATTCAGACAGAGGAAAGAACAGTTAATTTTTAAATGCAGAAAATGCTGGCTTGATCACAGGAGCTAGTAAGAAACATCAACTTCCACAAAAATTAGTGGAGGCTGGGTTTCTTCAGTGTCTTTTAAAAAGCACTCTGGATCCCAACGTGTCTTCTGATATCTGAGTTTTCTGTTGCTAGCAGAGAAATGAAACTACTCAAGAAAAAAAAGACTCTCAGTTCTGAAAGGCAAATAATTCTTATTTTAAATCTTGAGAGAAGATATTAAGAACAAGTAGAAGGAGGATTTACTCTTTCCTGAGCTGGTAAACAACAAACACGCATGTAAGTACTGTGTCCAGTTTTGAGCACCACAGTACAAGAAGGACATTGAGATGCTGGAACGGGTCCAGAGAAGAGCAGAGAGGCTGGTGAGAGGTCTGGAAAACACGCCTTATGAAGAGCAGCTGTGGGAACTGGGGTTGCTTCATCTAGAGAAGAGGAGACCTTATTGCTCTGTACAACTACCTAAAAGGAGGTTGTAGCGAGGCTGGTGTTGGTCTCTTCTCCCAAATTACTAATGATAGGACGAGAGGAAATGGCCTCAAGTTGCATCAGGGGAGGTTTAGATTAGATATTAGGAAGAAATTCTTTACTGAGAGAGTGG
>JAVSBS010027019.1:0-13980 GCA_033124195.1 Coracias cyanogaster | reverse complement strand
ATTTAAACTTTGTAAAACTGTTTTTTGAACCATTTATTACTATTTGCTTCATATATTTTTGGTAGCGTATTTGTGGCCATTTCCTGCTTTGATGGACCTTCACTGTAGGATCCTGAGGAAGTTATTTCCTCTCCTCAACACAAGCAGGCAAAATAAATCATATCCTGTATTTCCTTTGCATTTATAAATGGCCAAACATTGTTCTTCAAGTATTTGGCATGATTGTCTATTTGATGAGAAGGTTTCCTTCTCAGGGTTTCTCCCTTCTACTGCTTTTTGCAGGCTTCAGTGTACTTACAGACACTTCTGAGTTCCCTTTTGATTTGTAGTTGAAAATTGACACAAAAACCAAAGACAAATATTCGTGGCTTTTCTTTCATAGCATGTGCGTCTTTTGAAGTTCTCTCCAGGCAGTGTTTTTACTTGTAACAGCTCTCTTTATTCTCTTAGCTCCAGCGTCTGACGATGAAGGCAGCACGGCTGCAACAGATGGCTCAACCCTTCGGACTTCCCCTGCGGACCACGGTGGGAGCGTGGGCTCTGAGAGCGGTGGCAGCGCGGTGGACTCTGTGGCTGGTGAGCACAGTGGTGAGTATCTCTTGCTACACCAGGGTCTGTCCGTCTGGTTGCTGCTGTAAATAGGACTTTACCAGAGCGAGAGGGGCTGGGTAGTCTCTGGCAAAGAAGCAATCTCAGTTCCAGATTGGTGATGTGATAGCCTTGTAGTGATAGGATGAGGGGTGGTGGCTTCAAACTGGAAGAGGATTTGGAAAATTAGGAAGGAGTTCTTCCCTCTGAGGGTGGTGAGACCCTTGCCCAGGTTGCCCAGGGAAGCTGTGGATGCTCCATCCCTGGAGGTGTTCAAGGCCAGGCTGGACGGGGCTTGGAGCAACCTGCTCTAGTGGGAGGCTGGAACGACATGATCTTGAAGGTGTCTTCCAACTGTTCTATGATTCTACATTCATTTAAAAAATAAAAAAGGATGAGGGGCTGGCTTTACCTACAGATGTGCTTGAATCCATTTTGGTCCTTTAAAAGATGTAATCTTGAAGTGCCTGGGGGTGTGTGGGACCAGTTAAACAGCTGTGTGAGATGTTGTAGTCACTTGGTTCATAGAGAACTTCTCCTGGGCCAGTTCTGTTTTTCATGGTAATTTTTGTTTATTTCTTCCTTTAAAAAGAAAAAAAAATAAGCCTCCCCCTCAGGCTTTCGCAGGCCCCTCTGGAGCGGTTCAGGTTCTGCTTTATGCTCCGGAGCGAGGCCTCGGGTTATTTGCTCTCTGCTTTGTCCCCACTGCCAGAAAGCTTAAAGGACGGGGTTGGCTAGTAGGAAAAGGTGACATGTGGTGAGTTCTGAGCCTTTGCCTCCTGCTTGCCCCAGTGCAGGGCGGTACGAGTTTGAATCGTGGATGTGGACCCTTTGGGAGCGCAATTGAGGAGCGGGGTGAGAGCAAGCAGTGCTTTTATAGGAAATACTCATCATTTGAACTGCTGGTGGTCTTTTCTGTGCGAGAGTAGTCTTGTAGGTAAAGTTCATGCTTGCCATAAGAGTCAGGATTTACTCTACGGGATTAATCTATCCTGCGTGTCTGAGCTGGAGCCTGAGCCGAGCCCGCAGCAGAGGACGGCAGCGGAGGTTTGCAGCACGCTGGTGGGATCTGATGGGCTTTCTGAGCTGCAGTTTCATTTTGCTGCTTGCTCGCTGCTCTCTGGAGTAGTGAGTTTTAAAGAGTATCGCTAAACACATCCAACACAGCCTTTCCTTTTTTTTTGTTTCAAAGGCATATGTGAGCTTTTCTGTTACCAGTGCATGTGCAGAATGTTAAGGTTTATGGGAATTGTGGATTGGTCTGCCGCAGTGCTTCAGAGTCTGGATTTTTCCTCTGCTGTGCTTTCTGTGTTCTGCATGGGCTGTCTTGAGGCAGATGCGTAGCCTGCAAATCATGAGTAAACAAGGAAATGCAAATAATTGGGGCAAGAGCCTAGAGGAGGAGGTAGAACACAAAGGGAGGGGATGAGTAGAGAACAGAGGAGGAGGTGTCTGCTGCGGGAGGGCAGGGTGGAAAGTGGGGTTGCGTTTGTCTAAAGGGCTTAACCCTCAGGTGGATGGGCTTGTCCTCCTGTGCATCCATCCATCCATTATGACTGCCACAAGTGGTTATCTCTTGAGTGGAGTTACAGAAAACATCATATCACAGAATCGCTGTGGTTGGGAAAGAACTTTAAGATCATCAAGTCCAACCATTCTCTATCTCTACCAGACCCACTTCTACACCATGTCCTGGAGCACCCTCTCTAGATGGCTTTTAAGTACATGCAGGGATGGTGATTCAGCCACCTCCCTGGCCAGCCTCTTCCAGTCTTTGATAACCGCTTTGGTGTAGAAGGTTTTTCCTAATGTCCAACCTAAACCTCCCCTGACGTAACTTGAGGTCATTTCCTCTTGTCCTATCAGTTGTGACTTGTGAGAAGAGACCAACACCCACCTCCCTGCAACCTCCTTTCAGAGTTGTAGAGAGCAACTGGTGGCACTTGGGGTGGAAAAGGACAGCTGGAGCAGGGGTTCCCTGAGCCTGGGTGGGCAGTGGAGCTGGGAAACCCCGTGTGGAGACTTCTGTACTTCATTTATTGACCCTGACAGGACTTCCCGAAGGCCGCTGTGCTGTGCGGGCCTGGCTGAACGGCTGCGTTTGGGCAGATCCCAAAAGAGAAGGCAGGTGATGATGCCTCAGCGCACGGACAGGGCTGGGAAGCTGGCAGGGCTGCTGGCAACCTTGCCTGGTCTTAGCTGGAGCGCGCATGAGTTGGTTCACTGTTGTGATGTGTTCTCCTTTTGAAGTCTACTTAAGGTACCCATCCCTTTCCACCTTTGTTTTGAGGGTGAAGCCTTTCTGAATTGGGGTCCGAGCTGCTCTGTTCCATTGCCTGCTTTCTTCCTGGTGTCTTTTTTATTCTAAAATGTGAGTTTTTCTCTGATCGGTGCCATCAGTGTGGCAAGGCAGAACTGTGTGAGCACCTTCAGTGCTGAGGTAATATTGACTAATACTACTTAGATAGAAACAGTTGAGCTGACCTGACCACAGAAGATGTCCTCTGAAATTGAAACGATTGCTTGGTCCTTCTGAGAGAATGTGTTTGCTTCAGGGGCACATTTCAGAGCTTTTTGTAGTATTAATGCTCTGGCTTCGCTGTGGATACTGCTGATCATCCCCTGTGAAACTGCTACATAGATCAACAGATTCTATTATTTCGATGTTGAAATACGGCACCGAGTAGAGGACTGGTGATAACGCCTGCTGCCTACACAGATCCTTCATCTGTTTTGAAAGCAGATGCATCGATAGTGGTGTGAGTGCCTGACATGCCTGATACTGGCTGATGTGCTGCTCTGAGAAAGTCTGTGCTGCCATTTCCTAAAACTGGCTACTTGTGGGTCGTTCCACAAGCCTGTGGGAATGGTGGTGATGAGCGTTCCCCTACGAGTACCGGTTTTAGGAATGTCTGAGGATGTTTATTATGAAGGTAGCTGGCTCCGGCTGGATCTTTTGAGCATCCTTGTGGCATCTGAAGAGAGTCGATGGTGTAAGGTTTGAGTCGCTTGGCAGTTGCCATTCCTTTGAAGCGTGATGATGTGATGCATGGTATGAAATCGTGTTGCTAGCTAGCACCAGAACACTCGCAAACCTGGAATAACACTGCATTTCTTCCAGACCACACTCCGTAGAAGTGAAATCGCCAGGAAGTGCCCAAATGCGTAGCTCAGTAGGGATCGATTCAGTTTTCTAACGCAGTTACCCAGAACTGAGAGCTGTGGCAACGCCCTTGCTGGGCCAAAGCGTTGCCACCTTTCTGAGGGTACGTCTGCTGCTGTGGATGTCTCTTCTTGGCCTCTCCCCCCACACCCAGGCAGGGGGTAACTGGATTTCAACGTTTTGCTACTGTAAATAAAAGTACTTCCAATAATATGAAAACATTCGAAGTCAGTGGGAACTTTGCTGCTGGGGTCAGGATTTCCCACCTGGATGGAGCCAGAGCCTGGTATTCTTCTTACTAGAGTGATGTATTAACGGAGGGCGGCTCTGTCTGGCACTGAGGTACCCAACTAAGGAGGTTTTGGTGGCAAATACTGATTTAGCTCATGTGCTAAAGTCTGTGCTGGGACATTGTTGAAGTAGCTGGATGCGTTGTGGTTTTGTAATGTCCGGAGGGTAGCGATTGCTTGGGAAGTGGCTGCCCCACAGAGCTCCTCAGCCCTGTTAGCCACTTAAACAGGGATAAAGGTGGGTGTTAAGTAGCAACTTCAGTCAGCAGATTGTAGAACTGCACTTAGGCCTTAAAGGTGAGGGGAGAAGGAATTAATTGTGTTTACTTCTGTCTTTTTTTTTAGCCTACAAACTAGTTTTGAAGCTCAACAGGAAGCACAGCACTATGAGCTCTCTTTCCTGAAGTGCTCTCCGGAGGCAAGGTCTCTCGGGAGGCACGTGTTTCACTTAGCAGCTGTTGCACCCCAAGCTCACATGTTCAGCTTTCGGTGCATCTAAGGCTGGAGATGCTTCCACACATCAAAAACAGTGTCTGGAAAAGCCTGAAGACCTTTTTTGCCCGCCTCTAACTAGGCAGAAATGACACTGTAGGTCAGAGTGACTGAATTTACCCAGTCCTCCTTCCCAGTGTAGAAAAGCGACCGTGCCAGCCATAGTCTTGGGTGGTGTTTGGGCTGTAGGGAGGAGGTATTTGCATTTATGAAAATCAGCAGCTTCCTGTTGCATGTGTGATGGAGGGAACGGATCTGCCAGCTCCTTTAGGAATGTCTTGTTTCAGTTCCCAAACGTGCTGTGTGTGGGTTGGGCTCCAGTCAAAGCTCACCAATGACCTGTGCTGCTATCTATGAATACAAGAAACACCTAAATAAACATCTCTCTTTTTTTTTTCTTCTAGGTTATCATTGGAGTTGATATTCTAGTAGCCTTCAGCTATGCAGACGATCAAGTGTGTAGTTGTGGGTGACGGTGCTGTTGGTAAAACCTGTCTCTTAATTTCTTACACAACAAATAAATTCCCATCGGAATATGTACCAACGGTAAGTGTGAGAATGGCTCCAGTCGTTCTTTGGGCATGATGGGGTCGGGCAGCATGAGTTTCCTTCCAGACTGACCTTTGTGGTGTGCACACCTTAATACTTGTTCTTACAGCCTGCTTTCCTGGTGGAATTCATCATGGAGGAGTAACGAGCAGTCTGATACGCTGCTGATACTCTTTTGCGTTACCCGCTGGTCCTGTGTCTGGTCAGCTCCTGCTGCTTGACCGTGCTGCAGAACCTGGGCTTCTCTTTGTCGGTGGCCACCAGCTGGGTTCTGTGAACACGATGATTTGCGGTTGTTAGGACTGCTATGCGGAGAGCAAGCAGCAGGAACATCTCTCCAACTGCTCTCGTGGTTCTTGCCACATCTTCATTTTTAGGGAAGGCAGTATTTTATGTTGCTGAAACAGTCAGTGACTGCAGTGACTGTTCTGATGCTCACTTTTGCTTGGCAACTCGGAAGGATCCAGAGGTCATGCAGTGAACGCTGGAGTGTGGGTAGTTAACCTCAGCTAAGCCTGAGGAACATGTTTGGATTTAGGCTGCGCAGAGTCTCATCCATTTGTCCTTCCAAGCACTTGCCAGCTTTGCGTGTAGTCCTTGACTAGTTCTGAGGAACCTTTTTGAGTTTTAGAGGCTCGCTTTTCTGAGATGCTGAATCTCTTCACTTATCTAAAGATCAAGTTGGGAGCGGTTTGCTGACTGCCTGCAAGGCATGTGCATTATCTTTCTAACAGAAAAGCGCTTTTCTTAGTATTGCTTGTGCGAGGTCAGGATACTGACCCGGAGGGGGTTCAGTTTTTTACGCAGGTCTCTCCAAGAGACTTTGACTTGGATGCCTTTTGTACTAGTTTTTGCTGTTACAGACCCAAAAAGGCCATCTTCCACTAATACACAGATTGAAGAGTGTGCCTGGGTACCTCAAACATTTGGATCTGGAAATGCATCATGAAGAGGTTGAACAGCTGCTGGTCAATAATATTTCCTGTTTCTCGCTATGATGAAGCAATTGAATTCATTTTAATTCATTGCTTCTTTTTGAGGTCTTGGCTTTGTACGCTATCCAGAGATCTTTAGCTTGCCAAATTAGAGGTTTAAGAATATAACAGACTTCCACAGAGTGAAACGTTCAGTTGTAGATGAGGAACCAAAGATGAAAGGACTCCCAAACCTGAGAGTATTCAGGCTGTCAGTGGCCACTGTTAGGAACCCGAGGGTTGTGCTGTGGGCAAGGAGACCTACATTCATCTCATGGAGATCCTCTCACTATGGGCCGGTAGGGAAGAAGTTGCATTTGAAACTGCATTTTGCCGTTCTCAAGTTTGAGAGCAATGTCAAGGACCGTCGGTGCTGCTTCTAGGACAACCACATCCTGTGCTGAACCTGTGGAAGTCTCCTTGCCCTATTTAAGCTATTCTTTACGGTCAAGACAAAATGAATGTGGTCAGTGAGTTGAGCCAGTGAGTGTTTCTATACTCACTCCTAGTGCAATGACCCTTAATTTTGTTGAAAAATATTATAATCTTAAAGTGTGTATTTTGAAAGCTTGTGAGTTTGTCCGTTGTCCTGCGGGTGGTAGCACTGTCTATAAATACCTGCTAACGAGCAAGGCGGAAAAGCTACTCAAAGGAAAGTGTGTCCAAGGTGTGCTAAGGCTTATTGATAGCACCTTCTGAAATTGTCCCATGTTTCTGGAATCGTATTCACCTCCGAACCTCATGCCTTGAGAAACCCTTCTGGGGAAATCCCAGGCCTGTTTCTGACTCTGTACATGGCCTAGAAGTTTATTTCCAGCTCTGGAAACTGGTAAGTAACCTCTGATATTCCAGTTACTCCAGTAATAAATAGGAAAAGAACTAGACCAGAAAGCATTGCTCCCAAAGTGAAAGCAGGCTGTCTGAGAGTTGACAAAAAGAGCAAGTGCTCAGACCTTCAGCACGGAATGTTTCTTGTTCTGTACCTAGCAGAAGATGAGGTCTCATCCCAACCTGTCCTTTGGAGTCTTGAAGTGGTAGTCATGGCACTTGGAATACGCTCTGAAGGGCCTTCCACTCTCTTCCAGCCTCAAGCTGGACACTTTCTGGGGTGTTCAGAAGGGCAAACTCAGAGCTGCGTGTACAGGATTGGGCTGTGGGTCATGGAGATGAATGGTGAAATCTCTTCAGTGCTTTAAAATCCAGAATGCTAATCCAAAATATTGTGAGAAGTGGACTTGTGCTTCTGCTGATGTTGCTGGGGAGGCGCAGCATGCTGTGGCCAGAGCTGCTTTCGTAGTTGCTGTGAGTTGTGAAAAGTTGGAAGAATAAGTGTGGTGTCAGGTGTTGTGTTAACCAGGAGAGTCAGGTGGAAACGAGACAAGTCCCAGCTCTTGGAAGTTCAGCTTTGAAGTGCTGTGCTGCTGGTCTTACCTCAATTTTTAGTGGGATTTTTTCAAAGACCTAAGCTCTTACTAAAGCCCTGTTAATTGATGCATGTGACTGCTTATTTCTCCACATCCCTTCTGTGAAAAGCTTTTGACATGATGGCTGACCTTTCTAATGCTGTGGTTTACTGCAGCGGTTGGAGCTGCTCATGCTTTGGTCTGTGTTGAAGCAGAGCTTCCCTTTTCTTACTGGGAGATCTCAGCTGTCCCTCAGTAACCTTGCAGCACAGGGACAGGGTTGGCTATTTTACAGTAGGAAGGACTTTTTGCCAAAGGTACTTTCTAAAATACTGACTATTGAAGTTCTGAAGATAAAGCAGTTGAGGGTACTGACCTTGGACCGTGTTCTCCTTAGTGCTGAGTATGTGGATGCTGAAGGAGATGACTTTGGGAAGGTCCTCAAGCTCAGTTTTGTTGTAAACAAGTTAGTGAAACATTTTGGTGGTATTAGCTTTTGACCTGTGTAGTGGATCTGCCCTTGAGGACAGGGCTGAGGAATGACTGAGGGACTTAGGGTTATTTAGTCTGAAGAAGAGGGGGCTTAGGGGAGATCTTACTGCTCTTGACAGCTACCTGGAAGGAGGTTGCAGGAAGATGTGTTGCTCTCTTCTCAAGTCACAATTGGTAGGACAAGAGGAAATGACCTGAAGTTATGCCAGTGGAGGTTTAGGCTGAACATTAGGAAAAACTTCTACACCAAAGGGGTTATCAAACACTAGAACAGGCTGCCCAGGGAAGTGGCTGAATCACCATCCCTGGATGTATTTAAAAGTCATCTAGAGAGGGTGCTCAAGGACATGGTGTAGAAGTGCGCCTGGTAGAGATAGAGAATGGTTGGACTTGGTGATCTTAAAGGTCTTTCCCAACCATGGTGATTCTGTGTGATTCTGTGACAGGACTGTTGTGCTAGATGCTGTACAGAGACAATAGAACTTGGTCTTCTGGAGCTGGATTCTCCATTTAGATTGAGAATGAATTTGACACCAACTGATTTTGACCAACTATTGCTTCCTCTAGAGAGGGAGGATAAATTCTTGATGAAAAGATGGACTCTGTATTGAATTCACTAGATGTTCAGAAGGATGAACTTGAGAGAACTCAGGTCCTGTGAGAAGAAGCCCTGTAGCTCTGTGCCTTGAAGAGCTGGGCTGAAGTTTATCAGTTCTCTCTGTGGGGGATGTGTTCATTATGTCAGACCAAGTGCGAAGGTTGGCATTTCTGTGGCAATGTGGGGAACCTCTTTGCAATGACAGGCAGGAGCTGGTGCAGGTGTTTTGCTCAGTGGCTTTTACCCTGTGGTGGTGCACCTTCAGAGACCTCATGGAAACACCTCTTGCATTGCCCTTCCAAATTGAACTGTCCTGGTAACAGCCTTACAGACCTCATAGCTTCTGTTATCCTCTGCAGATGACTCTGGTACAAATCTGAGGTGATCTGGCAAGACGAGTAGGGTGATGATTTGTATTTCTGAAATGCTCTCTTCTCTTCCCAGGTTTTTGATAACTATGCGGTAACAGTGATGATTGGAGGAGAGCCTTACACTCTTGGCCTCTTTGATACTGCAGGTGAGAAATCAAGTGCTTGTGTCATTGAAACTGCCCAAGATTTAGTTGAGGTGGTGTTGAACAACATGAAGACACACAGCTGGTTCTTTTTTTTATGAAAGGCAGAAATATTTCTTGATTCTTCTTCCCTGACTTTTAGGGAGTTGCTAAATTTACTTTATTGAAAAAAAAGAAAAAAACCCAACAAACTCAAACCACCGAACAACAACCCCTCCTCCTCTTTTAGAGCTGTTTTATTTTGTGACACCAGGTGACAAGTTTCAGGCACTCACCTCTAAGCGATAACTGGAGGACAGGGTGTTTCTATTTTTGGAACAATGTTTAAGGAGAAAATTGTGGAGAATAAAACATGTGGCTTGTATGTGTGTTTTGTTTAGTAAATAGCCTACTTCTTGACCAAATGTCAGGACAGAATGACTACCATTAGAACATCTTAGATGTGCAGGAGACACGTCTCTGCGTTCTTAACATGGGGATGTTGTGTGGAGTTTCGTAAGCCCTCTTACTGTCATTTTTCTAAAATTAAAAATAAATCTGCAGACTTCTTTGTTTATGGTTATTATTAGGCTGTATCTCAGTTGCTGGCTGGAGAAGTGCACAGTGATTAAACAGCTTACACGCACTGCTTTGCATATATGAAAATATAGCCAGAAAGGGTAGAAACTGGTTCAGCTGCTGGTTACCCAATCCCCAGCCCATAATAACACCAAAGTGGTGTGGCAGCCTCTGGTATTGTAAACTACCCTTCCAGAGAGCTTGGTTGATTAAGCTGTTATCTAAAATTGGCTTGATAGAATTTAACCTGTTTCCAGCTGTCTTCTTGCAGATACATCATTAGTGTCTTACTTGATTAATGAAACTCTCTTACGCTTTCAATTAAGCATTAAAGCTTCAATTAGCTCTTCACATTCTTCTCCCAAGTGTGATTTGTGTGTTATCGCAGACTCCCTCCTTCTTGGAGTTAAGCAGAGAAGAAAGGCTCTGTCCTGCTACGGGCTGTGTGGTGCTGCAGGGACCAGGACTTAGCTGGGTCTTGGCTGCAGCATCCTGGTACCCACATGGGCAGAAGCTCTGTTAGGTCCTTCTCGGCCTGTTTTCCTGCTGAGGTCCTCTGGGTTCAAGCCTCTGGAGACGGGTGCATGTGTAGATATGCTTATCCATGGGCACAGTGACCCATCTAGTGATCCTGAGAACTTACCAGGCGGCTGTGGTGTGTGTAGGTGACTCACTTGTGCGTGTGTGTGTCCTTTCAGAGCTGGGCTTTTGTTCTTTAAAGGTCGCCTGCTTCTTGCGGAAGAGCAGCCAGCACAAGTTACAGAACTTAACAACAGATAAACCCCCTATTGCTAATGTAAAAAACAAACAGAAACAGATAAACCCTGTGTTGCTAAGGTTAAAAAAAAAAAATCTGTTTTGAACTTGTACTATGAAGACAAAGCTTTTTGGAATAGTCCGTTAATTGCCACAAGATCTGTTGGTCAGCGCTAAGCTCCTCTGTGTCCAACCAAGCTGATAACCATAACAAGCTGTCTAGACTTCTGTCTTCAAACTGTAGATCTTCCCGCACTGAGATGTCTCCAGTGCAGAGTCGGCTCCTTCAAGACCTCAGAGGTCTTTGCCCTCTGTGATAGGTGAGAGAGCATCAGCTGAAATCCAGGGTGTTATAAACAAGTGTCTCTGAGTTGGTCACCAGCGAGTACAGCAGCTCCCTTGGTGCCAGGTTTGCCACCTTAAAGCCAGAGTTGGAAGAAGGAGGTTTAAGAATGAACTCAGGCTGGTGACCCAAAGGGAAGAGCCTGGCTGCTTCTGAAGCAGTCTGTCCCAGGACTTTGGTCTGGTTTAGGGGCGTGCTGCTGGATGGCCTGAGCATACTCTGACCTGTACCAGCAGCAGTCTCCTCCTCCTGCTTGGAGGACACATCTCTGAAGCGTCCACAAGCAGAAGTAAGAATGTTCTAGTGAACAAAGCTGCCTTTTTTTTCCGTCCAGACTGCAGGGTTTTGGCAGGATAATGAAGTTTGATGGCACAATACTCCTAATGGACTAGGTCCAGAAGACCCCCTTTATAACCAGATCTCATCTATAGCCAGATCTGTGTTCTGCAATTTCCATTGCGATTGAGGAGAGTGTTCTGGAGTCTGAGGGTGTGAGATCTAAACATTTGTTAGCGTGTACTCCTGTCAGACTTCCCAGCTCTCCCGCGACTCGTTGTTACATAGCAACTGGATGGATTCTGTATTTGAAAACCAGGATGTTTGAATGTTTGGGTTCAGGGCATGTGTATTTGCTTAAGAGTTAGGATTAATCACAGTAACGCTGTTGTGCTGGAATGTGCGTTCGAACCATCTGTAAAGGGCAGTATTTCATTGTCTGAGTCTAATACTGTGTTAATTTTCTCCTCTTCTAGGTCAGGAGGACTATGATAGATTACGACCCCTCAGCTATCCCCAGACAGATGTATTTCTGGTCTGTTTTTCAGTGGTGTCTCCTTCTTCATTTGAAAATGTGAAAGAAAAGGTTGGTTGAACCCTGTCTGAAAAGGGAGCTACAGCAGCGAAATGTTGAGGAGTTGTCTTGGGTGGTCGGTAATAAACACTGTGTCTTCTCTGTCTTCAGTGGGTACCTGAAATTACCCATCACTGTCCAAAGACTCCTTTCCTGCTTGTTGGGACCCAAATTGATCTAAGAGATGATCCCTCAACAATTGAGAAACTTGCCAAGAACAAGCAGAAGCCCATAACTCCAGAGACGGCTGAAAAACTGGCTCGGGACCTGAAGGCTGTCAAATACGTGGAATGCTCTGCGCTTACGCAGGTGAGGCTTGGTCTTTGACAATTTTTTCTTCCTTGTATTCCATGGTGTGTTTGGGTTTTTTTTCAGTTACAGGGAAAACCAGCTCAATGTGGATTTGAAAGGGTATGAGCTCTGTTTCTGCTGGTTACACAGCAGTTTTCTCTGTCCTGTTGGACTAAGGCACAAGGAGTTGGCAGCGGTAGAAAATCAGCCTGTAAAGATTAGGCGTAGTGTAGAGGGCTGCTGGAGGAGGATGTGCTCGTTGTGTTTGCTTTTGTGTTGGAGGAAAATAGCTACTGAAAACTTTGGAGGTGTGTTATGGACAATAAGTGGGTTAGGACAGAATGCAGCTCACTCCTGCAGGGAACAGACAAGAAAAACTCTCAGAAAAGTAATTTCTGCTACTTCTAAGACTAGAAGCCTTCATAATTGAGGGCATCTTTCTCTTCCTGTGCAGTTGGTGGTCAGCTGTTTCCTGGGTCTGCCTTCAGATGGAAGTTCTGTTGGAACAGAAAATAACAATGAAATAGTTCTTAAGCGCGGTGATGCTCTCTGAACTAACTTGTGATGTGGGTCTAAAGCCAGCTAAAACAGCTAATTTGAGGCCAGGAAACCTGATTATCCTTTCCCTTTAAGTTAGGCATACTAGAGTGGGATGGATGGGAGCCATCATCTGGCTCGCTGGCGTCTTGCCTTGACTTTGGGTGCCCTGAGAACTTAATCTTGTGTGCCTGCTCTTGCAGAATTGACTATAACTCTTAAACAATTTCCTTAGTGCTACTCTGTAAAGAATCTGTCCCTGCCTGATGTGCGTGGAGCTAGAGGTGCACGGTATCAAGGCCCTCACTCTCTTCAGTTTTGTTGTGTGCTCATCTCTAGCATCTTGAGCACAAAGCTTTATGACTAAACTTCCTGAAGCCTGAAGTTCTGCTTATCTTGCACCTTCTGCTCCGACTGCATGTTGACTCTTCCATCTGGGATCCTGAGCCTTTTTTTGTAACAAAGCTTTGCCTGAGCGCTTGTTGAGAAGGAAGAGGCTCTTGATGGACTTGTGCAGGACACTGGCACTGCAGGTGGTGTGAGGTGTGCTGCGGTTCATCCTGGGAACCCCTGATCAAAAGATGGTCTTGGTTTTGCTTCCTTACTGTCCACATGCAAGCCGAAGGTTATTTGTGCTTGAGCTGTTACTATCTTAGATCTGTTCAGCCCCCAAATACCATTTTAGATGGTGTCTGGCAGATCCAGAATGCTGCTGCTAACTGGAACCTGCTGTAGAACCTGCTAGTTGGATAAATACATACCAGGACTTGTCCTGCATTGCACACCAAGACCCTTTCTCCTATAGCCTTAGAGTCGCCTTGTTTAGTCTGCTCCGATTGCATGAAAGCACTTAGAACTACCAGAGTAAGAGCTGATATGATTACAGATGTCAGTGTTTTATCCATTCCTTCTATTTCCAGACAGACTAAACTGTATCTGTTGCAGAGAACAGCTTTGTGCACTTGGAAGCTCAGCCTGAATTTCTTCCAGAGCACCAGTGCTTGTAAACCATTGATGGTTTTAGGACTCGAGAGTAATCTGGGAGAAGGGTTCAGAACCCTTCTCACTTGAAGACTAGTTGGTCTGCATCTCCTGTGGTTGGTTTTTTCTGTCTTCTGTTGTTGACTCCTCTCACAAAACACCTTTTTCATCGGTTTGTCAGTGATAGCTGCCAAACAGAAATGTAGATTATCTGCAAAGGGTTGGTTGATGTTCCCAGCAGTGGTCTGGCTGACAGCACGGGGCTCGGCTGCTTTGCTCGCCAGTTGTCCCCCCACCTGCAGGCAGTGCTGGAGGAGCTGGCCTCAGCTGGGTGGTTCAGTCTCTTTACCTTGGCTTCCATCTACACAGTTGACCTCTGCAGTCCAAGATTTATTTTTTTTCTTTCCCAACTAATTAACAAATTACTTTGACACCACAGTAGCAAGTAATCAAAGTCATGGAGCCAGAGCACGGGTTTTTTTTTTGCTCCGGGAGGAAGAATTTGCTTGTCTGTGGGGAAGAGTCGATGTTCCAAAAGAATTAGATGAGTCGTGAGAGTCTTTTCTGTAAGGACAGAATATCTCCACCTCCCCAAGTCTGG